>JARACY010006243.1:0-18025 GCA_029255725.1 Scrobipalpa atriplicella
ATTAGACTAATTACGTTCTGTCTTAATATTTGCTTAACACAGTGAGAAACACAAGTCATAGAAAGTTAAAAATCAGAAAAGGATTCCTATTCATCAAGTAAAAAATGTCCAATAACCAGTGGAACTATAAAATATGTAAATTATGACAATATTACTTTACAAAACTAGGTGTATACGAAACTTGAAAGCAGTAAGAACATGCGCGTGCACATCACTGTCGTCTCGTCTCAGTATGTTGGAGGCTGCTGACGTGCTGACCATGTGCGACACGATAGCTCCGATATTTAAAATCTCAATTATGATCATGATAGTGAAAACTGTTTAAAGTGTACTAAAATGGATACCCATAACACAACTCATTTAAACAATGTGACGCTAAAATGGTTGGGTAACAACGATACTTTAGATGAAGTGGCTCAATATTTTAACCTGAGTGTGATTCAATTATCGAATTTCAGTGACGATACGCAGACAATAACGCAAGTGAAACTTTTCGATCTGTATGAAATGTATAAAAGTAAGGAGAGAGAACAATTGATGGCGTATAAGTTTGTGGCGTATATCCTAGGTTCCCTTATCATCCTGAGCAATCTGACGGTCGTGATATCAAGCGGATTAATATTGAAAAAAGGTAAGATTACTTCACTTTTGATCTGAGTTAATCTGGCTATGAATTTTAATGAGCACTGGCTATGAAACTAGGTTATTTTAATAGGAATTTAAATATTTCGAAGCATAGACGTTTTGAACTATCTTTTGATCACTTCCATAACATAATGATATATATTTTTTATAACGTATATAAAATAAGAAGATATGAAAAGTCTTCAAAAAAAGTCTTAATTTTATTAACCCTAAATTTTCTTTTGTTCACTTTGACTAGTTCGTAAGTGACGAAATACTTCGTGAAGTTCGTGATTCATTTCCATAACACTCTTTTGCAATGTACCCAAACTAACATGTTTGCAGTGACGACAAATAAATTATCGCTTTGAGATATCTCCTTAATATTATATAGTACATTAATTTTAGAATTCCACGATTATGAGTTAGCTTTGATTATGAGTTAGATTTGTATATTATATTTCTCCATATCTTTAGTAGGAATAACAGCTTTGATTTTATTATAATGCTTCTCATTTCACACTTAAGTTAGGTACGACAATTGAGCACAAAACTTTTTAAAATGACATTACAATTTATTATATCTAAACTGAATGATATTATTTGCTAAGACAATCTTTCAAATTATTCCTAAAACTAAAAATAATACAAATAAAGTAGTACTTACATTGGAATTCCCTCTTAATGTGTCTATGCATGTTAAACACATAGAACAAACAAACCTACTTAGACTTGTAGTTGTATTGTATATATACATACATAGGTGTGCTAAAGATTTTGATGACTAATATCCATTAACCACTCGACTACTCCTAACTATGCATGAAGTAACTAAGACATAAATTTCATATTATAGTACTATGTACTTAATTTGCTTTCAAATTTTGTGATAATAATAGTAGTAATAAACGATGTCATACATAAATTTGATGTTGACGTAGTAAAAATATTTTCATTCAATATCTTTTTATTTTCTGTGTAAATATCTATCCTTACTTTATGTCGTTCTTGTAGTTAAAAAAATGCAGCCATAATGTATACGATAATACAATAAATTACATGCACGCAAACAAACATTACTAACATAATGACATGTAATGAATGTAGGTACATTGTGCAGTATCAAATATAATGAATCCAAATGGGCAAATAGCCGCATTAAGGTATTTCAAAAGTTTTTTAGTGAAAAGATGTAGCTGAAACACCCATACAGTAAACCCGATTCTGATTTTATTCTTCTAAGCCACACAAAGTAATCTTGGTTTCATCTGCAATAAACGTCACTCAATCACATAAACAGGATACCTATAGCGTAACTCCTTCGCATGATACGCAAATCTCATTATTATACAATTTAAGTTAAATCCAGCTCTCTCGACCACACTTTACCTCACTTACAATATTTTCTTCTGCTTCCAGGACAACAGCCGAAAAGCACATATCTATTGCTAGGCAATGTATCGCTCGCCGACACTATCGTCGGCATCTCCATCATCTTTGGAGCGATAGTTGACCACAATGTCAGCTCCTATTGTGTATTTCAAATTGGTAAATATTATAATTTTTTCTACAAAGGTATTTTTATTTTATAGAAGAGTATAAAAGGAGGAACTATGCTGCTCCGGCTCACAGTACAATACAGTTCCAGTTAGATCAGCCTCAAAACCGCGTTCAGTTTAGTAATGTTAAGTTAACTTGCACTTTGTTACAGTAATCTTATGTAGGTAATTATGTTGAATTTTAAAAACAAAACACATATCTAACAAAAGATTGTACTGTTGAATAATATACAGATCTTTCACCTTTTTTGAATTATTTTTTAAATGATCATGATCAAATAAATTAATGACATTACAAGAGATTTTTATTAATCGTCAATTGCTAAATATTATTCTATCTTGTTTTGTTGACAGGTATGCTGGTAGCGCCAGCAATGGTATCAATCTTTAGCGTAGGACTAATTGCAGTCGACAGATATATTTACATCGTGCATGGATTATATTACCAAAGATGGTTTACTACAACCAAAGTCCGCATTGGAATACTTTGTATATGGATGATTGGTAAGTAAAATTTTTTTTACAGCTACAAGTGTTATAAATTTTAATGTGTTTGAAACTATGTCTGATGATAATCACACAATTGAGAATCCCGTACCTGGTTACTAATATTTTTTGCATAACTTTGTGTCGAAGATGCTTCAGTTTATCTTATCTTTGTTACCTTGAAAAATAATGTGTCGACCATTATATTCAGACTGTTTCCAAGTTCGTCAATAATTTCGTTTTTGTCTAGTTGCTGACTTTTTAGAAGCTCTAATTTTGTTAACATTAGCTAAAGCTTTTACTAATATGATGGAATAAAGCACCGCTACAACCACAATCGGGATAATGCTGAGTAACGAATTTAGTAAAACGAGAGATCCTGGGAAGAGATACACGTAGAAACATTTACGACTATGGTGTTCAGTATTAACCCATCCCATGGCTGGCAAGAATCCGAGGATTATTCCTGTAATAGGCAATATCATTATGACACATTACATTGTGGTTAACACATACTAGACAAAAACGAAATTATTGACGAACTTGGAAACAGTCTGAATATAATGGTCGACACATTTATTTTTCAAGGTAACAAAGATTAAGATAAACTGAAGCATCTTCGACACAAAGTTATGCAAAAAATATTAGTAACCAGGTACGGGATTCTCAATTGTGTGATTATCATCAGACATAGTTTCAAACACATTAAAATTTATAACACTTGTAGCTGTAAAAAAAATTTTACTTACCAATCATCCATATACAAAGTATTCCAATGCGGACTTTGGTTGTAGTAAACCATCTTTGGTAATATAATCCATGCACGATGTAAATATATCTGTCGACTGCAATTAGTCCTACGCTAAAGATTGATACCATTGCTGGCGCTACCAGCATACCTGTCAACAAAACAAGATAGAATAATATTTAGCAATTGACGATTAATAAAAATCTCTTGTAATGTCATTAATTTATTTGATCATGATCATTTAAAAAATAATTCAAAAAAGGTGAAAGATCTGTATATTATTCAACAGTACAATCTTTTGTTAGATATGTGTTTTGTTTTTAAAATTCAACATAATTACCTACATAAGATTACTGTAACAAAGTGCAAGTTAACTTAACATTACTAAACTGAACGCGGTTTTGAGGCTGATCTAACTGGAACTGTATTGTACTGTGAGCCGGAGCAGCATAGTTCCTCCTTTTATACTCTTCTATAAAATAAAAATACCTTTGTAGAAAAAATTATAATATTTACCAATTTGAAATACACAATAGGAGCTGACATTGTGGTCAACTATCGCTCCAAAGATGATGGAGATGCCGACGATAGTGTCGGCGAGCGATACATTGCCTAGCAATAGATATGTGCTTTTCGGCTGTTGTCCTGGAAGCAGAAGAAAATATTGTAAGTGAGGTAAAGTGTGGTCGAGAGAGCTGGATTTAACTTAAATTGTATAATAATGAGATTTGCGTATCATGCGAAGGAGTTACGCTATAGGTATCCTGTTTATGTGATTGAGTGACGTTTATTGCAGATGAAACCAAGATTACTTTGTGTGGCTTAGAAGAATAAAATCAGAATCGGGTTTACTGTATGGGTGTTTCAGCTACATCTTTTCACTAAAAACTTTTGAAATACCTTAATGCGGCTATTTGCCCATTTGGATTCATTATATTTGATACTGCACAATGTACCTACATTCATTACATGTCATTATGTTAGTAATGTTTGTTTGCGTGCATGTAATTTATTGTATTATCGTATACATTATGGCTGCATTTTTTTAACTACAAGAACGACATAAAGTAAGGATAGATATTTACACAGAAAATAAAAAGATATTGAATGAAAATATTTTTACTACGTCAACATCAAATTTATGTATGACATCGTTTATTACTACTATTATTATCACAAAATTTGAAAGCAAATTAAGTACATAGTACTATAATATGAAATTTATGTCTTAGTTACTTCATGCATAGTTAGGAGTAGTCGAGTGGTTAATGGATATTAGTCATCAAAATCTTTAGCACACCTATGTATGTATATATACAATACAACTACAAGTCTAAGTAGGTTTGTTTGTTCTATGTGTTAACATGCATAGACACATTAAGAGGGAATTCCAATGTAAGTACTACTTTATTTGTATTATTTTTAGTTTTAGGAATAATTTGAAAGATTGTCTTAGCAAATAATATCATTCAGTTTAGATATAATAAATTGTAATGTCATTTTAAAAAGTTTTGTGCTCAATTGTCGTACCTAACTTAAGTGTGAAATGAGAAGCATTATAATAAAATCAAAGCTGTTATTCCTACTAAAGATATGGAGAAATATAATATACAAATCTAACTCATAATCAAAGCTAACTCATAATCGTGGAATTCTAAAATTAATGTACTATATAATATTAAGGAGATATCTCAAAGCGATAATTTATTTGTCGTCACTGCAAACATGTTAGTTTGGGTACATTGCAAAAGAGTGTTATGGAAATGAATCACGAACTTCACGAAGTATTTCGTCACTTACGAACTAGTCAAAGTGAACAAAAGAAAATTTAGGGTTAATAAAATTAAGACTTTTTTTGAAGACTTTTCATATCTTCTTATTTTATATACGTTATAAAAAATATATATCATTATGTTATGGAAGTGATCAAAAGATAGTTCAAAACGTCTATGCTTCGAAATATTTAAATTCCTATTAAAATAACTAGTTTCATAGCCAGTGCTCATTAAAATTCATAGCCAGATTAACTCAGATCAAAAGTGAAGTAATCTTACCTTTTTTCAATATTAATCCGCTTGATATCACGACCGTCAGATTGCTCAGGATGATAAGGGAACCTAGGATATACGCCACAAACTTATACGCCATCAATTGTTCTCTCTCCTTACTTTTATACATTTCATACAGATCGAAAAGTTTCACTTGCGTTATTGTCTGCGTATCGTCACTGAAATTCGATAATTGAATCACACTCAGGTTAAAATATTGAGCCACTTCATCTAAAGTATCGTTGTTACCCAACCATTTTAGCGTCACATTGTTTAAATGAGTTGTGTTATGGGTATCCATTTTAGTACACTTTAAACAGTTTTCACTATCATGATCATAATTGAGATTTTAAATATCGGAGCTATCGTGTCGCACATGGTCAGCACGTCAGCAGCCTCCAACATACTGAGACGAGACGACAGTGATGTGCACGCGCATGTTCTTACTGCTTTCAAGTTTCGTATACACCTAGTTTTGTAAAGTAATATTGTCATAATTTACATATTTTATAGTTCCACTGGTTATTGGACATTTTTTACTTGATGAATAGGAATCCTTTTCTGATTTTTAACTTTCTATGACTTGTGTTTCTCACTGTGTTAAGCAAATATTAAGACAGAACGTAATTAGTCTAATAAGGCAAGAAGATTAACAGAAAATTACGACAACTTTGTGTATATATACAATGATAAAACATAAACCGCCTATATATGTTATATGTAAGATATATACAAAATTTGAACCTGTGTCTTTGGAATACCGTCACGAAGAAGCAACTTCTGACAAGCAAACCTTTGGGCTTTGGATAAACTGAGCAGACAACGGGTCATTGCATAAGTACTTAAATATTCTTAATTTAAATAGTAATACCAACCTTATATTATTATACTACATTAAACTACCAATATGTGTATATAAATAAGTTAATAATACCTAAACTAATAGTAAAGTTAAAAAATCAATAATAATGGCAATGAAATGACTACAACTGCGATGCGAGTGCCTATTACAAGATAAAAATAAATTTAGCCTAACTTGCTAGTTTTTATAAATACTTCGTGGGTTATTTCATAAAGATCTTTGAGTGTTCTTAACAGAATTACAGAACTCACTAGCGAGCTATGAACTAGACTTAGAACTTTGTCACTTTATTAAAAAAAATCATATACATACATACTATCACGCCTGTATCTCTAATGGGGTAGGCAGAGCGTCAACGACCCAAACAAAGGTCGTTCCGCCACGTCTGACAAGTTTTGATTGTGTATTGCTGAGTGACAGGTTGTCAGTCCATCGCCTAAATTACAATAATTATACTGAATCCCTCGAATCCCTTAGCTGGTTTTTACCATAGAAATATTATTATACTGCATATAGATCAATGGTTTTTACAGCATTCCTGGGAGGATATGCTGCTGGCATATTCTGTTTTGCTATCGCCCCCAGTCCAGCATCGAAGGAAAAAAATATATCATGTAATATTAATAGACCTTAAAGAAACTGATTTTTATTTCCACTCTACACAAACGAAAAACCATAAAATAAGTAGTATACCTACAGAACCACTGGTAGGTAAAACAAAAGTATTGCTTAATTTTTATCTCAAAACCAAATGGAAGTAGGCAATGGCTCACAAATTGCCAATTAGGAGAATATGGTTAGTGGTGGACCTGAATGCAAAATGTTTGGCTTTGTTTTTTAATGAGGAATACCAATTGTTCCAGCAGTTACGTCATGTCAGTGTGATACAATTTATCATCAAAGTACAAAAAAAAAGAGTTTATCTAACTAGTCATCTGAGGGAAGGGGCATTATCCTTCAAAACATTTCTACTTAAATGAAAGTAATTGATTTCTTATAAAAACCCAAATAGTATATTAGGCAACGAGGGAATAAAGCAGTGTCTAACGTCACGGGCAGCATATTGAATCCTGAGCGGAATGAAGGATTCTAGGATTAATTCCCGAGCGCAGCGAGGGAATTAAATCTTTAATTCCTGAGCGAAGCGAGGGAATTATGACAAGAATCCTGAATGTAGCGAGGGATACAAGTCTGCCCAAGGCGAAGACACATTTATTCCCGAGGAGCATACTATATTTTACACACCTACTGCACAGATTACTTAGACGGTGGCAGGCGTCTGTAAGATAATAAAGCTCAGAAATATACCTAATCATGTAATATTGATACATAAATAAATATTGAAAACATACCAGAAGCAACAGATCCGAAAGTCAATTCACACACTGAACTACACTTCACGTTCACAATCCACTACCTACGTATTTTTCCAAAAAACGAATTGATCGTATTTAACATATTCAACATAAATAACAAAATACGGTAAAATACTAGTCACAATGTCTTCTGGAGTCAAAATATTAATTTCACTCGACAATTTACGAAATGGAAGTAATAATCAATGAGAGAAAAACTTTTGCAAAATCAAACCGCGTTTTCTTTTTTTTAGTTTCTTTTTTTTTATACAAAGCAAAGAGCACATACAGATAACTAGTCATACAGCCTTTTTACACTCGCCGGGAGGCGCAGAAGGCGAGTATGGCAACAGTTTTAATACACACACAGCCATATTTTTTTTTTCTGAAAATTATTTTCTTAGTAGTTCACATGACATTCCAAATTCAAATCACATAATAACCCTTGGGCTATTAAGGATTTCCATACAACTTTAAATCCCTTGGGATTATTTTCTTGCTTTAAACGCAAGTTCCTTGATACATTATGTTGATATAATAATGCAGAGGTGTGTAAATTTAATTTTCTATCCCTTTAAAATAACCTAATTTTTTTTAGTTGAAGCTTTCGCGCTTTGTACACATTTTTAAATGTAAATGTTTATCACGGGTCTTCTCCATTATCCATCCATCTTAGTCCATTTATCCGTTGTCAATCTATATTATCATCCCTTATCAATAACGAATAATATCGTAACAAAAAAATGATTTAATTGTAATGATGATTTGTATTGGAATGATGAAGTATAAGTACCTATACTTACCTAATTACTGATTTCTGATATTTAGTTTTAAAGATGACATTTGATTTTTACAATTATTACTTGTTGCTAAAATATTGTAATGATTGATCTTAATAAGCTAACATAATCAGCAGCGTGTTCCTGGACTATAACTTTTGGGAGTCTGCGGAAAGAGGACCGTACATTGGCGCACATCCAACCAATCGATTATTGACAACATTTTCTATGAAGGATATTCTCCACAATAGAAGACGAAATACGGGTCTTGTTTAAAGTGGGTTTGCTTGTTACCTTGCCCATCCAAAGTTTTTACAAGTCATAGTAGGTATTTTAATGTAACTTGGGCAAAATGGAACGTTTAAACGCTTCGATTCACGCATCTATTCAAAAGGCATTTGACGTAATTTTTGACGTTTGTTTGACTTTGACATTTCAAATCGTGTAATGGAACGTATGTAGTGCTTTTAGGTTATGTTATTCTCGAAAATCGTGAACATATAATAAATTAAATAATTTGATCTATTGGTGATACACTTCGAAAGTTTTAAATAAACATGCTAAACGCGTCGATACTGCGTCAATTTTCAAGGTAACTACTAATTTATCTTGTTTCTATTTGTACTTAACCTTTTACTTACTATTTATGCAACATCTTTTTTAATTTATAGACTAGCAGTAAGTTCTACAATAAAATCATCAGTTACTAATTCAAGAAGTATAAGCACTGTTCCGACGCTGCAGTTCAAATTTACTCAGCCATTATGGTAAGAATGATATTTTTTCCAATAATTTTGCATTATGTATATTTACTTTGATTTTTATATTTTCAGAATGGTTGTGCTGTATTGTTATTACATTTATATATTATTTAATCATATTTTGCAGTGCTGAGCCTATGAAAAAGAAAAAGAAGATTGACCCCCAGATTGTAAAAGCTCGGGAAGAAAGACGCAAAAAGAAGATTGAGAAACAAATTCGGAGATTGGAGAAGAATGCTCGGCAATTGAAACCTATTGACGAAACGGAGGTGCCTCTGCATTTGATGGATCAGATGGGGTAGGTATTTTCGAACCTTTATACAGGTGTTGTGTTAGGATATGAAACAAATTGAACAGCTTTCCTCAAAAAACATAGGTCGAAAGGTAAAAAATGCGCCCAATTTTTTTATCATATTTTGACCTATGTTAAATTGTGGAAAGTTAATTAGCTTCACCGGTAGGTTCATAAAATAAATTTAGTGGACAGACAGGTGATAAATGGTCTATGTTTATTTAGGCAACAAACTTGTGATATTACAGAAATACTTAAGGTATGGAAACACAGAAGCTAAAAAGAAATTGATATCATTAAATTAGTGGCAAAAATCAACAGTTTCCCAAGTGGAGAGTGTTCACTGTAGTTTTATTGTATATCAAAATTCTAGAATAATTAGATTAAATTTTTTTGTGAAAAAGTCTTTACGCCCTGAATTTAATTACAAAGTATTACAACATAAGCTTGTGACTAAGAAACATTTTGTTTACAATCTTTACAGAAAACGTAAACGGCCCGCTGTAAAGCTTTCAACCGAGGAGCTAGAATCCCGAGCGTTGCTTGAGAAGGACTGGGCTCGTTACAAGCGGGAAGAGTACGTCTCGAACGTGGCTCAGATAGACCGGATCATGGCCGCCCAGAGACGAGCCCTCGATAGACTTTACGAGGAGTCTGAGGATTTGTACAATGAGGCTATTATGGTATGTTTCTCATCAAAATTATTACTGTAAAAAAAACTGATAGTCGGATGAATACTCTTTTCATTTTTGCATAATTTTATAGCCATGAATGACCACCTTGATCAGACAATTTGTATGAGAAAACCAATTTTTTATTTTATTTAAAAGAATTTCCTGGTGAAAATTGTTCAGTTAACCCTTATCAGTTTGCGTTACACTGTCCCTTACACTACAAAGGGTATAAAATGTGTCTGACTGGGTTGTATGGGAAAGTCAAAAAAATTTTTCATTTCCTGAAAGAATGTCCTGGTGAAAGCTGTTCAGTTTCACCAGGTCATTTTTGTGCGGTACGCTGTCCTTTACACCCGGTATAAATGTGTCTTATCGAGGTGGTAATTTTGCATGGGAAAGACAATTTCTTTTTATAAAAGAATTTCCTTAAGTTAGTTGTTCAGTCCCTATCAGTTTGCAGGATGTTTTCCCTTGTTGTGGTCCTAAGGCACTCCGCTGGTGCAGAGGGCCCCAAGAAGTTGTCCCTTACACCTTATAATTTTGTCCACAGCCTGACCTGTCCCTGATCCCTTATTCCATCAACGGGACAGTAGCCACGCCTCCGATCAAGGGCTACGATTCACCGGACGGAGAATACATCGACGTCACCAAGAAATGGGATAACTAGTCTTAGGTACTAGCTTTTATTAATTATTTATTAGTTAAATAAATCATTGTTATAGTAATTTGAGATATTTTGATTTGATTGTCTTGATAAACATATAATAATAAGTTAAGTAAAAATGATAAAGTGGAAGTAGAATTTGTGCACCGACACTACTGTGCGCTAAAGAATTATTCACACACAAAATATGTTTTTGTCAAAGTTTTTTTTTTTTCATGATATTTTGTTTGACACTACGCGATGTTTTAGCCATTGTCCTTAGCGGTGGCGTCACCATTCATTAAAAAATCATAACTCGCAAAATATAGACTTTCAAAACTTTGTTCTGACACATCCTTAGAATTAGCCCTAATGGTTATTTAAAGTAATGAATTAAGGAGCAAATAGTACCCCGTAGTTAGTTACTATCGAAATTATTGCTAAAAACGGCTGTTTTAGGCGGAAATTCCGATAGTAACAAGACACATAAAATTAACCCTTTACGGCATACGAGTCCAAATATGACCACAATTTTTTATCAGTTATTTTCACTCAGTAAAGGTAACTAAACAAAAATAAACTATCAAAAATGGGTGGTCATATTTGGACTCGTATGCGTTAATGGTTTAATTGTGGGGGTGCCACTGAGCTCATCGAACCGCCTTAAATCCCAGGATCCTACGCTCCATGGCACGTTGGCAAATCTGGACTTTTGTACTTCTGTCAAAGCCCATGTTTTGTTCCTGTAAGTTACGACGGGCAGAATACACATGTCGACAAGTTATCGCTTCAGTGACAGTGGAAGGTCTTATCTAATCATTTTTTTTATTATGTTAGAGTCAACGAAGTAGAAAATTGTTTTAACAATCTAATCAATCACTTTATTGGAAGTCGTGTTTTACTCACGGCATTAACTTGAAATGTCGTCATAGCAATACGTCTTTGCCTTTAAATAAGTTATACTTTTCTGCACAAAGAGTGTACACTTTGTTTCAAAATAATACATCAAAAATGTACAGTTATATGAACCCCATACGATGTAAGCTGAAAGTAAGTACCCTTTACATTTTATAAATAAGATTTGTGATATGCGCACTAATTCTTTGGATCACAATCGATTATTATGAATTATACGTATATGTTTTGCCATACTTATTCTAGCTACCTATTATAAATAAATAAAAGAAATATAATGGGTTAAAGAACCTAAATACGAAATTTTCCTAATAAACTATAAATTCATATGATTTTTTAATTTCAGTGCTCACAACTCTAATGCTGACTGCTTTGTCCATTGAATATTTCAGCGCTACTTCCACGGCCAGACCTGTGTTTAATATTAGAAATTATCACAATACCACACAAGTAATCCCTCCTCGTTGGATGACGTTGTATGTAACAAATCCACCATTAAAAACTACTATAAGACAATTAGTTCCGGAATTTAATGGTATTTCAGCTAAGAAAAGGACAATGCCTATTAAATCTGATCACAGTATTGATTTATTGTCACGAACCACGCTGTCTCTTAGAAAAGATTTTTCCAACGGAATAAAAATCAAGAAAAGGAAAGAACAAAGAAATTCCACTAAATTTTCTAAGAAGATGTTTTTTTCTTCAAGACCTATTGAGCCAAATAAAACAACTATTGAAGAAAAATATCGTTATCTTTTAATGGATAATACGAATAAATCCGCACCCTCTGTAGATGGCACAAATACATTGAAAGAAAAATCTCTGCAATCTAATAAACAAATGGTTACCTTTGGACCCGGTGCAAGTATAACTTCTGATTTTAATAGCAAAATAAAAGAAAATCGCCGAGTGTATTATAAAATATTCATAACAACGCGTGGTACAGGGAAGACAGTCAAAGAAACGGAAAAAAATACGTGCGGAACTCAGACAAAGGGGGGAATGCAATATCTATGTGCTACATCTCCTATGTACTTGATGATTAAAACTAGCGATGCTAAAGACATTGAAGGTAAAAGACTATGGTTAAAGAAGTACAGTACGAAAATTCCTGGTCAGAAAGCGATAACAGGTGAACTAGTATACGGACTCAAACCATCTGATGGCTATTGGATACCTTTTGGCATAGTTGAACGAATTATTCTACCGACTGTTACAAAACAAAATCCAACTACACCTGTAAGACATTCTAAAGTTGCTCTTGAAGTTACTCTTCCTTCTAATAATGATAAACTGCAATATGCAAAGACAAAAAGTCACATTTCAAAAGAAAGACCGACCACAAAATCAGTAGAAAACGAAATTTCAAAAAAATTGCAATCAACGAAAAAACACGCGAAGAATCCTATTTTAGAATTTGTGGAATTTCTGAAGAAATATTCTACCATACCTAAAGCAAAATCGACGACAACAAGGCAGAAAATATATCCGCAGTATAAAAAAACAAGTATGAAGTCACTTCAAGTAACTCTTCCTCCTAATAAAGATAAACTGCAATATTCAAAGATAAAAAGTCACGTTTCAAAACAAAAACAGTCAACAAAAAAATACGTGAAAAATCCTATTTTAGAATTAGTAGAATTTCTGAAGAAATATTCTACTACTTCAATACCTAAAGCAAAATCGACGACTACAAGACTAAATATATATCTGTCCATAGTGCAGTATAAGAAAACAAGTGTATCGAAAGCGTCTATTTATCCTTCTAAACAGGAAAAATCAGAAAAGACAAGGACCACGAATATAAATAAGGAAATCAACATACTAATGACACACACATCTAAAACGAAAATCCGTAAATATTCTAAAAGTGCTTTTCAAGTAACTCTTCCTTCTTATAAAGATAAACTACAATATTCGAAGATAAAAAGTCACGTTTCAAAACAAAAACAGACCACCAAATCAGTAGTAAACGAAATTTCCAAAAAATTACAATCAACGAAAAAACATGTGAAGAATCCTATTCTAGAATTTGTAGAATTTTTGAAGAAATATTCTACTTCTTCAATACCTAAAGCAAAATCGACAACTACAAGACTAAAAACATATCCATCCATAGTGCAGTATAAGAAAACAAGTACCATGTCGAAAGCGTCTATTTATCCTTCTAAAAAGGAAAAATCAGAAAAGACAATGACCACGAATATAAATAAGGAAAACAACATACTAATGACACATGCATCTAAAACGAAAATCCGAAAATATTCTAAACGTGCTCTTCAAGTAACTTATCCTGCTTTAAATGAAAAACTACAATATTTAAAGACTAAAAGTCGTACATCAAAACAAAAACTGACCAGCATAGCAGTGGGAAACAAAATTTCAAAACCCTCAAAATTAACGAAAATGCACGTGAAGAATCCTATTTTAGAATTTGTAGAATTTCTGAATAAATATTCTACTACAACAACAAGTACACCGAATTTAAATAAAAAATCTAGGAATAATTTAAAACGATCTACAGTGCTTACGAAAATATCAACTAAACGCTTCAAAAGACCGGTAAATGTTTACACTAAATATTCATCGATGACTAAGACGATGGCTGAGACACTCAAAAGTAAGTTTAGTACAATACAAAAACAATCACAAATTTCTTTAATACACAAAGTAACAACTCAAAATGCAATGAAAAATTTGACAACTAATGTGGTTCCATTTGAAACTAGACCCATAACTGCATCCTTTTTTACTGTTAAAACTGCAGGATCTAAGAAACCTACACGTGCCTCGGTATCAGTGACAAACACTGCCAAATCTGTGATGACTAAAAAAACTTCAATGAAATCTAATCTTGATAAACAAAGCACAAGACCAATTACAAAAGAAAATACTGCAATAACTAAAAATAAAGAAAATCGTTCTTCAGCCAATATCGATTTCCCAAAAACATCTTCACTTTTTACTACACTGTCACCTTCATTAAAGATATTACCGAAACCTTTGACAACATACTCAATTCATCATGTTGTTACAATGACAACAACTATAAATAAACTTAATATTGTGACGACAGTAAATCAAACTACGCCTAAATCAGTAGTATCGAAAAGTCCTTTGGTGACATCAAGAATAACTAAACTTTATGGTAAAGATGAAAATACAGAAACTAAAAAGCATACTAAATATGTAACTCCCGTGAGTCCATTGATTCTTAAATCAACAGTTGCAAAGAACATGAATGTGTCTCAAAAGCAGGGAAATCCTTTACTAGATTTCATACAATTCCTGAAAACTTATTCATTTACCACATTGCAAACTTCTACCAACAAAATGAATTCGAAACCTACAACAAGACGTCCGCTTAACCACGTTGTTTCAATAAAAACAAGTAAATATGAACCTAAACAGACATCTGCAACTAGTATGGACCCAGATATGAATTTAAACGCAACAATATCATCAACAAGTACTAAACTTACACGACGAGTTACAGATAAACCTAACGATAAAAAGGATCAGACGGATAAAACAAAATATGAACAGACAAGTACCTTTAACTCTAACAATACTCAAAAAGAGACGGTTGTATCTAAAGTGACTGTTCCAGCAAACATAACTTTAAAACCAATATTAACACAAAAAATAAGAACAACTTTTAACCTGCCTACCGAACAGATAGTGACTACACAAGTCAGAAATAAAACTGAAAAAACCATTGACCCAACACATAAACTCCAAGCAAAGAAAGAATACACTACGACACGTCATGTTTGCAACTGCACTGTGATTATAGTATATCAATGTAATCATACTGATCATAATAGACCACTTGAACCACAAGATAAACAAACACTTACTACTGAACACATTGACGCTATGGTAGAGACACAAAAGACCATGACATCAAAAGGTTTAGTCACAAACATATTTGTAGAAAACCAAATTCTGACAACTACTAAAATACCTCTTACAGGTTTAAATCAAACATCTATACATATGACTATACCAGTGGATAAAAAAGAAAAGAATAATATTTTAGAAGAGAAGGCAAAACAAACTACAAAACTTATTGTGACGCAGTTAAATCAAAGTCAGATATCCACGACAAATAGATTTACTGACCTGGCTATTGAAACCAAAAGACATATAGATGAACACCAGACAGCAAAAACATACAGTATGTCTTTTAAAACTCAAAAACCATCTACTACATCAAAAGCATTAAAAACATTGTCAACTACGACAAAATATGCAATTAAAAAACAATCTATGAAACATATATTTACAGAAACTTCCGTTAATACCAAAGTAACTAAAGTTTCAGCAAAGACAGCATTTTTGACTAAGATCAAGCCAGTGACTCATTTATATAAAAGCTCTGACATGAAAGAGAGCAAAATGTACAGAACAACAAATAAAAAGTTTTCGACACCGAGTAAAAGTAAAATAACACAATTTCATCTATTCAAGGATTTAATACATTTTCTTTCAACGTATTCAACTTCGTCTAAACCTCATAATACAAGGGAACAGACCTTGAAAAAAATATACACAGAGTCTGTGGTGAATACTAAAGTTTCGACGAAGGCAACATTGCCGACTAAGAATCAGCATATGACGACTAAAAATAACAAAATTTACAAAACAACGAACAAAAAGTTTTCGACAACGAGCATAACTAAAAGACCACCATTTAATCTATTTAAGGAATTAATAGATTATCTTTCAACGTATTCAACTTCATCTAAACCTTACACTACAAGGAAACAAACTTTAAAAAAAATATTTACAGAATCTGTGATGAAAACTAAAGTTTCGACGAAGGCATCATTGCCGACTAGAAATCAGTCAATGCCTACCAAATATAGCAAAATTTACAGCACAATAAATAAAAAGTCTTCAATACCCAGTAAAAGTAAAACACTATTTAATCCATTCAAGAAATTCATAAATTTTCTTTCGACGTATTCAACTTCTTCTGGACATCATACTACAAATAAACATACCTTGCAAAAAATATATACAGAATCTGCGGTGAAATCCAATATTTTAACGAAGATAACATTGCCGACTAAGAATCCCATGAGTACCAAGTATACCAAAATTTACAGTACAACAAATAAGAAGTCTTCAATATCTAGTAAAAGTAAAACAACACTATTTAATATATTCCAGGAATTCATAGATTTTCTTTCGACGTATTCAACTTCTTCTAGACATCATACCACAAATACACAGACCTTGCACAAATTTTTTACTAAATCTGCCATAAATACCAAAGTTGCTAAAATTTTAGCAATGACTAAATATCCGACTAATAAACAGCCTACAAAAAATTTATTTACAAAATCTGCAGTAAACACGAAAGTAACTAAAGATTTGTCTGGGACACAAAATAAGTTCTCAAAAACTAGTACAAGAATACCATACGATCCCTTTAAGAAATTTATAGATTTTCTATCGACATATTCAACTCCTAAACAACATACCACGAGAAAAAGAGGAGCTCACCACAATATAATGCCTTTTATAACAAAAAAACCGGAAAATATTCAAAAATCAGCAACAATTCAACATCTAATTACAAATGAAATATCGAAAACAATCCGATCGTCGTCTTTAAAAGTAAAGGACAGTACAAAGAGCAAGCAGTTGGTAAAACTAAAATATATTTCGTCTGAAGCATTAACTAGTAAACCTGAAAAAAGAGTTATAAAAGGTTTTCTTTCAGGTTTACGCCCTATTAATACATATAGTTAAAAAGTAATTGGATTATATTTAGACTACAAACAACACTCAAACGAGAAGCGAGAGAGACTTTCCTGATAATTTATCTTCTTTGAAGAGTCAAATAAAAAAGTGACCCAATTTTTCTCAGTAATATTTTTATTAACTTTTAAACAGTGTCTATTTAAAGAAGTAACACATTTATTAATGACGAAATAACAGCTAAATAAAAGGCTTTTATAAATTCAGGTTTACTTGTTGATGCTATCAATAAATAAAACTAAATTTGTAAAATTAGATTTTGAGATACATGTAGAGCAAGCAAAAAATTACGTCATCAAGATAAAATAATATATGATTGACCTTAAAAATAAATATGACACTTTTTTTATTTTAGTTATAAAACTTAATAAATAACTAAGAAAATAAGTGAACTGTGCTGTTATTAAGTAAATTGCGAAATTGTATGGGTTTTGCAGCAAAACCCTACCAATTCCCTTTAACAATTTGTCTTCAATTGTATCCATTGTGATGTGTGAAATTACTCTG
>JARACY010006244.1:0-18019 GCA_029255725.1 Scrobipalpa atriplicella
ACGTGTCTACTGGTTTCCATGTATGAGAATATAGATGTAACTATTAGAAATCAGATGACTGATGCTGTTTACAGTTGCTACGAATTTGAAGATTCAAGAGAGCAGGTAACTTTCTTGGTATAATTTCACACTGGAATTAGATACAGCAGATGGCCTCGATTCTGGCAAACGCATTTCTTTGCAAACTTAAAATTAGCACTAACATCACTTTCTTAATTTTCACGTTTTTTAATAACAATTTATAGACCAAGCAGCTTCTTCTTTTTAGCGAGTGGATTTTCGATTCGAACAACGACCCGATAAACCCTAGTGTCAGAGTTTTCAAACCGCCTAGTAGCACAGCTATAGGACTCTGACATGGTTTCAGTAACGACCACTATCAAAGACAGCGACCGGGACCGATGGCTTAACGTGCCCTCCGAAGCACTGAATCCTTTTTCTTTTCGGACAATCAGGTGATTCAGCCTGCAATGTCCTAACCAAACTGGGGAAAACCTCACAAAGTGATAAATTGACAAATATCAACTTTGTGTTCCCCCCCTGGGAATCGAACCCAGGGCCTCCGGATCGTAAGCCCACGGCTCAGACCACTAGACCACGGAGGCAGTTAAGAAGTCAAACAGCTAAGAGGTAGGTACATAAGTTTACCACAAAATGGCATTATACCGGGAGTAGAAAACAATTCTGGCCAAATTTCAGGGTGTGAACCCATGAAACTAAACTTTCCCTAAGAAACATAGGTCTAAATATGAAAAATAAAGGACCTGCCATACAAAATGACTCGAGCCGCTGACACCATTGTATGGGAGGGCCAATGTTTCTTTTCATATTTCGACCCTGGGGAAAGTTGTTCAGTTTCGTAGGTTCACATCCTAAAATTTGGCCAGCATTTTTTTTTTACTACCAGGTATGAACACTGAACAGTCTGTGTTAACTTGTAATGAATGATTTAATCTTTTCCAATTCCAGATTTGCTGCCTCCTTCGAAGTAACAGACAAGGAACTATAAATAACACAGCCCTACCCATTACAGTTGCTGCTAAAACCATCCATTGGGGTCTAGCACCAATTGTAGACCATATTATAGTACATGAAGATGAAGGACCGGATAAAATAGTAGACCAAGTAAGAAATATTACTATCAAAGAAATTATAGAAAACATTTCGGATATAACGAAAGGAGTGACAGATTGTTTGCTTTGCGGGTTGCCATTGGAAAATGAAATTATGTTCAAAGATGGTGGACTGTGGGTTTTTAAATGTGGCCACACTTTTCATGGCCCGTGTCTGAGTGTAAATAAAGTGAAATTGTGCCCCAGTTGTACGCCCAAGACTGAGTAAATGGTTATTAAACTAAAATTCTGTAACTGAAGTTTTAAATTTTAACATAAATGCATATAACTTACATCATATTTTCACATGATTTGATTACTGTTATACCGGCCGTAATAAACTATTGCATATTTAACTTTCCAGATAGAAAGTGACAGATATTGCTATCGATTCTTGGAGAGCATGAATTAATTAAATCTTAACCAAAATTGTTGCCGTCCCTTTCTGTTCTCTCAGGATAGACAATGACAGGTGACCATTTTAGTCAAGATTTAGTGATTTTGTGCGTTTACGAATCGATACCATTTCTTTTAATAGTTAAGTCGTGTTATTTGCTACGCCGAATTGCCGTCATTGTGCCATTTATTTGAAAATATTGGTACTTACATATTTTTGAAATCTACTATACTCCCTATACTGGAATGTTTATGTACAATTTGTAAACAATATATTTAATGTATTTATTGCTGATGTTGTAGTTTATATCTAAAAAATAGGGAATGTTTGCTATTTTAAAATATATTATGAAAGATATATCTCAAATGTATCTGCACATACATACAACGTATGAAAATATAAAGAAATATAGGATATGTACAGTTCCTTTAGCAACGAAAATATATAGAATTTTATAAATACGGCTTCTACCATAAAGTGCATAACATTTACTCACCTGTATTTTTATTTTTTCAAAAGTCATTTACTCGTCGCAAAGTGCGGCGTGTATGTAAATTCCTGTTGTCATTTATTTTTATCTACTTTACTCAGACTCCTGTCGTATAGTAAGAGGTGAACACGGGTCGACTGAACCATCGTGAAAATGGCTGATCTCGTGTTTGGGGCATGTAGACCACTTATGCGCATCGGAACCATTTATCAGCCAATTCTAAGATGAACTAGTCACTGGATCATCACCACGTGGTTTAAAGGCTGTAGCTATCAGACGAACCTACAAAATGGCGGAGCAGACCAACACCATTCGATAGTAAATAAAGTTCTATATTGTATCAAGCTCTTGAAAAGTGCGCGCCGCGTCGCGTCGCCTACCGTCTCGGTGTGAACTGACCCTTAGTTGTTTGGTGACTAATGATTTTTTGATTGTTGGGGGCGCTACTGTCCTTTTTTCTGAAAGTTACGGGTAGATTTTAATTTTAATTTTAGCCCTAGCAGGTGGCATATAGAATTGAGTTCATTTTCGTATTGTGTAAGATTGTGTATTGTAAACATCTGTAGGAAAGTTTGGAATGAAACAAACTAAATATTTTTGTTTACTTTTTAATATACTTTTGGGTTTTGGCACAACTTTTAAATAATGTGTCCTGGTTTTATAATAGGTATTAAAACCTAAACTCTACATACTTATACATTTGAAAAAACGAATGCTAAGTCTTGATGGCTTTTAAGAAAACAACAAATTAAATCTCAATCGCAGAAAATACAGTTCAAAGTAAAAACTATACAAAAAGTAACAACATATCTGTTTTATGTCTAAGTACAATAATAAGTAATGACAATATTACATTTCAGATATAAGTACATACTCTGAAATTATAATAATCTTGGCAAGAGACATAAATATAGATAAATTGAAAGAAATGTAACCCGATCGAGATCCATGCAGTCGCATTACTTATGTGACAGAATTTAAGTATCAATAATTAAATAACCACAAATTCTAACATATTACATCAAAATATCGCGTATTTACAGGAATTCAACATAAAAATAAATAATTTAACGGAGCTTTCTAAACCCTTACACTTTTACTAAGATACACAATACTTATAATGATAACCATTAAAATTCACGTACACATTAAAGTTCTATCTTACACTAACTAATACTAAAATTTCGAGTCAAAATTACTGGCATACAGTAAAGACTTATAAATAGGGGAGAAAATAAAAACAAAACAAATATAATTAGAAAAATAAATAACAAAATTTAAAAAAGAATGGCATTCAACGTTGGACAACGTCTTTGATACTACTCATAGTAATAATATACATTTTTGTCTAGATGCTATTATTTTATTATGAAAGTTTTAACGTCATTTACCGTAAAATTATATCAGTTTTTATTTCTGTAAATAAATTTTAGTATTATGAAAATTATACCCAAAAACTTTTGAGTAGATTTGTACTTTTGACCCAAATTGTCAAACAAACATAAATATATCATTTCTGATATAAAAAGCTTTCTTTTTCTAGTAACATTATATATTAGTTTTACTTTACAAAGATATAGTTTTACGGCAAATATCGACTATAGGATAGGAGAGCTTATTTCTATATTCTACTTATATAAATTGCACGGTTGATAAAGCGAATACTTATTTTTATATATGACCCCCATTTATTTCGGTGGGTATAATATTCAAGTCTGATATTTTTATTTAAAATTGACTAAAATTGTCAATTGACCATTTTTATTTAACCATAATTTCACTGGGCTATGTTTAAGTAACTGATTTATTATTACTGGGTTCTTCGTAAAGAAATTGGTGTATAATAAAATAATATTACATTTATTAAAGGTCTTTTTTAAACCAAGGCCATGATATTTATCTGGCATAATTATACCAGCTAATACAGATTTTTATTACAATCTCTACTAAGTCTATGAGTATTTATTTCTTTATATTCATTATGCTTTATATATCACTGGACACCATCTAAACATCCCACGTGTTCAAAACACTTAAATTTTCAAGCATTTCGCTTTAAATTTTTGGTTTGATACATTTTAGTCACTTATACTAAGAGCATCTACAAATATTATACTAAGGTCTATCTTTTATACATGGCCACTCAACAGTCAAGACTCAAAAGTATTTTTATACGCCCTTCTCACATAAAAACTTAAATTATTATTATGCATATTAAAAACAGTATTTTGGTTGTGTTCTTCTATTGAATTTAATAATTAAATACTATGGTATTTTTATCATATTTTTATTAATGCTTTAGCTAGCATATTTTTGACACCAAATTTGACACGTATAAAACTTTTACTTTGCAACGTATATTTTCGTTTAAAAAAAAGAAAGATGGCGTCAAATTGTAGCTAAAAAGTGTTTATTCTGGCAAAAATTAGTATACCAAGTTACTGGAAATTGTCTTGGTATGTTCAATGTGTGATCAGGGCCATTTTATAATTAACTAAGTCCTACCTCTGAATCCTAACAATAGCCAAAAAACTACAATTATTATCTACAAATTACAATCGTATGCTTCAGTGTAATCCAGTTTAAATACCGAGAGAAAAAACTAATCCTATTTTATGTACACTTGTCTAATTATCTACTTGGTTTATTTAAATAGTTTAATACAATTTTGGCACAATTTTTATGTACTTTTAATGGGATTCCTCCGTGCCAGCCACTACAAATTGAAAACATCGATTAGTTTAGAAATCTATTGAAATACAACAGGGATTTTCAAAGACTTTCAATCCGTTTCTAGTTCTTAATTTACTAATGGAATAATCTCGTAATATTAATAATTAGAGATCCATTGCGACTCTGTCATAAAGATAAAAAAGAAAACGTTTTTGCCGCCAAGAAAATGTCTACTCGAGTCCGTATAGGCAGAGTCGCACTTCAAGAGAACTCGGCAATCTCTCACAATAGTCGTAGCGTTCCGGAACGTTCTAGATGTCTCTAGAACTTACCAGGGGTGATGGGAGGGGGGCAGAGGGAGGGGCGCGGCGTGCGGGTACGGCCAGCCGCGCACCGACCCTCAATCATCCTCTCGTGGCGAAAGTGGGGGCGAAAACGCCTGGTTCATGTAGTTACCCCCATTTGGAGGAGGAGACGAATTTGAGGGTCCAGGGGATGATAAAGATGGCAGGAAACCTAATTCGCTGCCTCCATCGCGGCACCACAGCTGTCGCATCTCGTTGCGGCGCGTGCGCATCAGGTTTTTGTATTCCGATATCCGCATCTTCTTGCCGTCGACTATGCAGGTCCGCTTCGGCCGTGGTCGGTATCTGAATAAATATTATGTTGGGATATAGTTTAGAATTATCGAATAATAAAGTCTAAACTAAACAATAAAGTCAGCAAGTGATAACGGTCAATTGGATTGATAACTCTGACAAAACTGTCGCATCCCAGCTGCCGAAGTTTGACTGAAATATCTTAAAATGTCCAAATAGGATCCTATAAACATGTCATATGCTGTATATGGCATACGGCATGACATAATTGCTAGTTCAGCTCATTGTAAGTAGGTATTTGCTAAATAGAAAGAAGACGTTAAGCTACTAAAATATCTGACTCTGCTTCTGGCAAAATGATCTGAATTAGTTTATTTGAAGAACAGAACTTCGAAAATACAAACTGAAGTGTACCAACCTATAATCCGGGTGTTTCTCCATATGCAGCTTGGAAAGCCGGCTCTGTTCTTCATAGTACGGCTGCTTCTCAGCATTAGACATGGACTTCCACCTGGCTCCGAGGATCTTGGAAATATTCGAGTTGTGCATATCTGGGCACGCTTTCAGGATCTTCCGGCGTTCGTCCTTCGCCCACACCATGAAGGCGTTCATTGGTCGTTTGATGTGGGGTTTCCCGGCTTCGTCGCGTTTCGGTTGACGGACTATCTTGGCTTTCTCTGCGTCTTCTGACGGTGATTGGGCCCAGGAGGATGCTGGAATTGAAAGAAGATTTCTTTGAGTATGATGTGATTTAAAGATTGGTAGAAAAGTGTTACAGTACCTACAGGGTGTAAAGAGACGGTATCCCGCAATGTCTTTGTCTATTGTATGACTTCCCCATACAAAATGACCACTTTGATCAATAAGTATAGGGAAACTAATTTTTATTTAATTTACCAGAAGAATTTCTTTGCAAATTCATCTTTTTTGTTGACTAGGCAGAGCAACTCCTTCAAGTTTATCGCCCGACCCGACACACAGAATTTCGTCATCGTCTTTCGGGGGTTGTATTTGAAATAATGGGTTTGAGCTTCCAGACCAGAGGTGTCCGAGACCAAGTCAACGAAGGAGCGAGCTCAAGAAAATATCAGAAGCTAGCAAGCTACTTGGTGAAACTACCACGACTCACGTTGCCAGGTGTCCTGTAAGACCATAGAATGTAAATCCCGTACCACCCTAATAAAACAACTTCTCTTAAAAGAGTGTTTGATAGTACCAAGGCCAATTCGATGATGATAATGAATATACTTATTGATTTAATGTAAGCAGATGAGTAAGCAAGCACGATGGAAAACTTACCTACATATTTTTAAAGACGAATTCATTAGAAAAGATTATAATTAAGGGCCACATCCGCATAGTATTTTGGAATGTGGTTTTAAGAGTGGTTTATTTGTCATACTATAATTTGATTTGATAAAGAGCACCTTACTAAAAGGCTGAATGCTAGCATAAAATGGTAGGTAGGTATCTTAGGTAAATAATTATTAGTTGAATTGAAATAAGCCGCGGATTAGAAATCCCCCAACACTAAAACGAAATAGACTCATCAACCATTTATCAAAACCGCCGCGAACATTGACAAAGCCAGAACACAAATCAAAACGGAACATTTACGCAATACCAAGATTCTGAACGCACCCCGTTCGAAATTCAAATTTGAAAACATGTAGGTCAGCCGAAGAACACATCCGCCACGATGGCATGGCTGACGGATTCGCGAGCAAGTGTCCGTACAATTAATAAGCGTGCGGAAACCACGGGCAAGGCATTCCGTGAATTAATTTGACACGCAGTTAGATAATTTATAACATCCTACGTCGGTTGATCCGCGAGATACGGGGTTTCAGAATGTGCGGGACAGTTGCGCGCGAAAACATGAAGTAGGTACTTTCTTACTTTGTTTTAGTATTTATTTTTGCAACGCTCTCTCTACGCCGCCATACCCAGAGTCCATTACGCTCATTCAGAAGATTTTCAAGCTCTGGTATTCCCTTAAAACAGCCAGAAGTAGTCGTTATGCCTTCTGAAGAACGGCATGCATATTCTGCAGTTGGTATTCATTTGGTATATCACTCACCTGGCTTATAAACATAGAAAAATTGTGAAAAACATCCCACTAATTCTCTCATATCACAGCCAACTGGGACCGCCAGAGTTGTCAAACATGTCATTTTGCAAACTAGACAATACGAACGCAACTGCAACCCCTGAAGCGTCAGGCGCTTTTCCTTGCAACTATACCCTAACGCGAGCGGAAGTTTGCGTCTCGAGCGCCATCTATTTCGCATCGTGCGATTTTCTCTTGTTTTAGAGGAAGCGCAGCGACAACTGCGATTTTGTAACCATTTTGGTTTGGGCGGCGGCCAACTATTTAAAGTATCACTTAGTCATGTCATTGGACGGATCATTATGCACCCTAAGCTCTTAGTTAGCTGATAGATGTAGGCATAATCATTACTTGTAGGATAAAAAGCCTTTCTGCCACACATTTTTTTAGTTGTTATTTGGGAAAGGTAGTTTAAAGAACTCAACACGTCATGGGTGTTTTATTTTTTAATAATTATAGGTCGTCCTACAGCTAGGCAAAGACCTTCCCATTATCTCTCCCTGCATCGTCTCTATTATAAATTAAATCCGTTAAAGCCGTTAATGAATTTTGATTTTATTCTGCTGCTTAATAAGTGTGTACCAATACATTGTATTGGGATTTAGGACCGACACATGAACTAAGTACCTACTTAGGTAGGTACTTAAGTTTCATTCTTATTTAATAAGATTAATCGCCACGCCTTACTCAGCTCTGTTTGTTTGAAGTCCGTAGGTAGCAAATAAAGAAACTTTTTTGAGAAGATACAATTGTATTTCTCGATGATTCACACTAAAATAGCGAGAATCCGTATTGATCATCATTCTTTGGTTCATGAGATTTTTTGATCGTGCGTAATCAAATCCGTGGATATTTTTTTAAGTCTCAACGAATCAAGAATTTGCTAAAATGCGAATCTGCTATAATGAGAAGTCTAATTTACACCTACCTAATAAACTAGATGCAAATAGAAAAAGGAGCGAGCATTAGATAAATGTTGGTGACGTCGAGAAATGCCGCGCTGAAGAAATGTCCCGTCGCCGCTACGTTTTGACGTCTCACACACATTTAATTGCTAAATATAATTAATTTGTCGAGCAAACGATGTAGGTAGTTGCGTGTATTCCAGTAATGTCAGTTTTGATGTGGGTCAGTTCCTAACTAACCGATTTTATGTGAATCATACGACAAGAAAATGACAAGTGTTCCATAATAATCTAGCCAACTGCATGTCTTTAAAATAGCAAGTTAGAAGAGAATAATTATGTATTACTTACATTGTACGTAGTATATTTAATTAATTTTTAGTAGAAATTGTTTCTAAACTTGAACTTTTTGAAATTTGTATAATTATCATTTTATTTATAAAAGTTAAAATGAACGTAGAGACTTATATTTTAACAGGATAAAATCTAAAGAAACCGCCGTCTGAAATTGAGAGATAGGTAAACGTTAAGCCCAAGAATTAATTACAAACGATAATCATCTAAAATGGCTCCGTAAATCTTTAAACCGGTTTACAGATTTAGTTTTGTTTTAAACATTACTGTTGTGGATCTAAATACACGAATAAAGGAGCGAGTAAGCCACATTTTGATTCTTATCAAAATATTTTTATTGGCCCTATCAGTTATCAAAATAAAAAGCTGATGGGAATTTCAAGAGATGGTAGATGTACTAACTTATAAGTAATTCATACCTGTCTTTTTATACCTAAGTACATAATTAGTACATAAAAAGTTTTGTAAGACACACATTTTTGCAACCTACTTTTGGTCACTGCTCTACATAAGAAATTTGCTCCACTTAGTTAACTAATATTGTTTCACAATTATTTTTTTTACTATGCTCAGTCCTTTATGCTTTTCTTTCGCCTCCTTTCGAGGTGCTTATTTGTTTACACGTCCAGTTTTATTGCATTTTGTTCTCCCTCTGATGACATTCTTGACGTTTCGGACCCATTGTCGATTCCTTTAAGTATATTTTTTTTATTATTTTGAAGAACAGGTGAGTTCAATGTGCTTGAAATCGAGAGTTCATTTTAATCAAAGGTTCTGGTTTGTGTTTATTTTAAAATGACCGAATAGGACGATGCAATGACAATAAATTGGTCTGATTCTTATGTTTTATCCACTTTCAGAATTTTCCTATTGTTCTCCTTCTTATTGAGTGGGTTTTTGGGTCAAAGATCGACCCTATGAACTTGAGTTTTCCTATTAAATTATTAGTTTTATAACCTTATGAAAGCATAGACTTTTTTTACCATGGGAAAACTCAAGAAGCTAGTCTGACTATGATTTAAATCTAATCCAAGCCTAACCATTATTTACGTGTGACAAACTCTATCCTAGCAGTGGTGAATCAGTTGATGACGTTCTGCTGACGTCACACATGCGCATGAGTTCCCGAAATATTAGCGCGGCTGTCTAATCAAATCATTTATTACCCCCACCTTATAGCAAGGTCGTATTGTGACTGATTTATACTTTTTATAACACTTTTATTATATGATCGCCACCGCGGGTTTGGTTGCGGATTATTGCATTGTTTTTTTCTTACCTAGTGGTCCTATCATCTGTTATCAATTATGATATTTGAAACAATGCTTGCCAAGAGTTTAGATTATGTTACTATGAATAAATTTTTGTAGCATCATGGGGGACAGCGCGGGGGACGGGGAGCGCTGTTTGCTCAAGTTGAGAAGGCGTCGCCGTAAGAATTGACATAAATAAAAAAAAAACTTACTGTTACATGCTGCTCCATAGTCATCGTCCTTCTGCATGCCGTACTGAGTGTTCTCCTCGATGGGGGGGTAGGGGTGGAACCTTGGCAGCATCATGGGGGGCTGCTGCGCGGGGGACGGGGAGCGCTGCTTGCTCAGATTGAGGGGGGCGTCCGGGTCGGGGGGAGGGGGGCTTCGGGCGCTCGCTGTCAATTGCGCTAGTTGTGCCGTCGCTGGCCATGGGTTCTGTTGCATTGCCTGAAAATAAATGGTTCTTTATTTTTATATGAAGTTATTGGTTTTAGCCTGTTACGGAATTGAATGTACCAAGGATTACTGTGAAAGCTTGTACAGGGATACAATTACGAGGCTTTCTGCCAAAGGGCTGACAAAAACCTGCCTTAATAAATACACACTCCTAACTGAAATCACCATGAAATGCTTCTCAAAAGTCAGATGGTACGAAAACCGAAGCTGATGACGACTGACGATCTCTTGTATAAATTAATATAATAATTTTGAAAAACAAGAACAAAATTGCAACTTGAAAGGGAATCTAACTATCAGATAGAAAGCAGATCGAAAGTCTGTCCGTCTAAAGGATTTCGCACATTAGACATAATCTTACAACACAGACTGGACTCAATCTTACAACGCAGACTCTACTCCAACTCATCTCACAGTGAAGCGTCATGGGAGAGCATGTCTATGAAAGTTGGCATTGGGACGATGTTGGATTGGTGTCCAGTCGACGTAATGCTCGCAGACCTTAAAGACGCTAAATTGCTGGCCAACCAGTGGCGACGGCTCTAATTTTATGCTATTAACTTAATCTTTATTAGACAGATTACAAAACAATAAACGAATCCCACAAATCATCGGTCTTCTCCGATAAACAGGTTTTTTCATCAGAACGGAAATTGCGTTGTCCGGCGGCCATCTTGAGAAAACTTTTATAGTTCGAAACTGGACGACGAAGATAAGAATAACATCTAATTACCATATTTTATGTAACACCGGTTGTAATTAGATGAACAACTTTCATTTTCTCTACAAATTAACTCTTAATAACAAGATAATGGACCTTTATGTCATCTAGAAAATAAAAAACACTATTGAAAAAAAATATATGATGCCTAAAAAATTTGTACTAAATTAGATAAATGCTGATTTTAATGAAATCTATGTACCGCCTTCAGTACCTGTTGGACTCCTACTTACACTAAGCAGACTATATTTTCATCTAAGTACAAGTGTTACGTATAATATTCTCAAATATAGACCACCTCAGCAAAACAACAAAAAAATCTTAGAAATTAAATAACCGTTCTTACGAAAACCAGTTCGAAATGGCCTAAAAAAAGTAAAAGAAGATGTAATAACCGTTGTATATATTAGTTTACTAATGCGGTAATAATCAATTGAAGATCCGACATTAAAACTAGACATTAATATATATTTAAAGTTAGGCAACATCCTGTGTTTAATAATTGACAGTGTTTACGTTAGCCCACTGGAATGGTGCAATAGAAATATAAATTTAGTTGCAAATTTGAAGTTGCCAAGTCAAATTAAACTATTATAATAAATGTTACAGCTCTTTTATGTTTATTGTTGTGAATCACCATTATTTGGACTAGTTTAAATTGGTGTGTATTTTCGTTTAATACACAATAATATTGAAGCCCAATTATTGCATCAATGTTGCTCTAATTGCGTTCTGTAGAAATTGTGTTAAATTGATATCACTTCATTATTCATATAGTTTTTAAGTACTTACCGTTTTACGTATTACATACTGAAATAAATGATCTATTTCAGACAAAGACTGTATGCAACTATTAGGCATTTCCAAGACTTTATATTTTTATTTGTCGATGAAATAGAATTTGAGCCGATTTGACGTGTAAATGATATGACAAATCAGCTCAAAGCTCAAATTTATATTGTTTCGTCAAATTAACTTACATTCTGCGGTCCTTGTGGTTGTGGCCTCATTTGCTCCAGCAAAGGTAAAAGCGAGAGAGGAGGACCATGATAGAGTCCGTGCTGACCTCTCCTCACCAGCTCCTGTCTTCGAAGCTGTTCCTGTTGTAGTCTCTGCAGTTCCAACTCTGCTTGCACGTTGCCTATGTTCTGTAACAAAGATAAAAAGATGTCAGGGTTTTCAGAGAGAAGTGAAACTTTGGATGCGTATGATAATTTTAAATAATTATCTACAGTAAACAACAGAAGGACAAAATAAAAAGGGTTTTCGAAATATTTATCATCCACGTTGTTGATGCACCTAGCTCGGCAGTAAAACACAATTACGAGCTATTTAACAACATAACAAGTGCGAGCAAAAAACCGCAAAAATGAGAAGTTGCATACAGAAAGAATGCCCCGACAACCGGTCCACAAATTGCGGGACTTTCAACAATCAGTCTTAACGAGAGATGCTTTCCGCGCAAAATTTGTTCCTCACAATATATTGCCACACTTAAGCTCCATCCACGACAAAGAAAAAGCTGAAACGTGAGCACAAATCAACCGAGAAGACGCACATTAAATCTCCGTGGCCGTAAAACAAATACCCAAAAAGAATCCGCGATTAATTGCCTGGGAGTCGTGACGAATTCCACCATATACATTTTATCGGCTCTTCATTTAAACCGCATTGAATTGTTAATGACTGTAAGAGTAAGACGTTATAGGGTGATGAAACCGAAACACCCTGACGATATACATTTCCGGACGAATTAATACGTCACCGTGCAAATATGAAAAGATATTTGAAGTTAAAAAAGTTTCACGCAAATGTCCATAATGTGCTTCTGGCAGTGAAATACATTTTAAGTGAATAACGGCTATCATCGAAGATAAAAGAGAAGCGCTAATGGAAGACAAAAGCGAATGCATAAATAAACATGACATAATCGCACGAATAAAAAGAGCTGCGAGAGTGTAATAGGTCCTTACCGATACGAGCGCCACTGCCGTCGCCACTGTAATCGACCAAGTTTTTCCATCGGCGCGGCCTGACAAATTGCCGTCATAACCGAACGGATTAAACTTTTTATTAAAAACAACAAACTGAGCATAATGTATGGGCGTAATCGGCAAGGGACAGATGTTCCCGAATAACGTACGCGATTTATCTAATGCAAAAAGACTTTTATTTAATAGCTCTGCGGATATGTCCTAGCAATTGGTGCTTATATTTTACAGCCGACCGTCGTTTTGGCATTTCGACCGCATTTTGATAGCGTTATTAATGTTGGAGATGATATAAAAATGAGATTTTTGATAGAAGAGACCAGCTGCGTTATAACAAATTATTGTAGTTCCAGCACAGGTGGGTTAGGGCCTCGTAAATAATACGAAAATGAAAGTTTACACGCTGATACAAGAAAGATGAAGTGTTATGGCTAACAAGGTGATTGTGACAATGGAATCTTTGCCAATAAGAACAGTTGGCGTGATTTGGCGACGTCATCTGCGTATGCGCCGATGGCCAATCAATAAAGATGGCAGCCGCTTTAAATAGCACAAGAAAACAAGCTCGATTTGTCACTACGCTTTGAAGCCAAATCGCTAACTCTGCACTTAATTCTCTTGGATTAAAACTAAAAAAATCTCTATTATGAAATACTGGAATAATATTAAGGCACAATAAATCCTGATTAAGCCATTGTCACTGCATCGGAAGCCAACAAGGCCGCAGATTAAGATGAAAGCCAAACTTGTAGCGTTCACATCAAAAACTGTACTAAACCATAGAATATAATATCACAGAAGGAACTGACAAAGAGATCAGAGATGACGACCGGACATACCATGACATAATTTATAAACGCGGCGCCGATATCAAAATAGTGTAATCCCACTTCGACAGTATGAAGGAGACAGACGAATTTCATCCTTGAGTTGATTACCATAAGGCACATGTATTCAAAAATTGTTGGGCTAGGTGAAAATATACGGAAAGCTGTATAATGAAACAGACGTCACATTGACGTAAGAGATGCAAGATCTTGGGTGAAATCATAATATTTACTGTCACTGAAACGACATGCTCCCGTTTCCAGATAGATTATTCTAGTCGTGGAATTCAGAATATCACCATTAGCCAAGATTACTGATACTAATGTCAGGGCTAGATACCGGTTCAAAACTACAGCGGATTGGAGAATCTAAGTTGCTAAAGCTTTTAACAGGATCGATCAAAAATTGGGTTTTGCTAAAGACAGGACGGGCGTGTATCGTAATAATATGACAATGACAAGACCAAGAGACAGAAACAAAAAGGATTGAAATAATGAAAGTGCTGTGTATCAGTGGAGCACCTTAAAAGCACAACAAACAGTATGAAGAGACAGGAAATACTCAAAGGACAGCTAATAAGAAAAGGCAAAATATACTTGCAAAATAAACTATTACTAAAACCGATTGGTACGAGTAGCTTGATACAAAACCAGAAATTTTAAGCGGTTTAGAAATTAACCGGTAAATAAAGCAAATGTGTGTATAAATCACTTGTTTTATCATTAAATCTAATAATAATTGTGGAAGTCTAAACAGGTGCTGCTTCAGATGATAGAAAGCTCATCTTCGCGGCAGAAGTAGAAATTATAATTACGTAAGTTATAATATAAGTATCTTGTTTACCGTAAAGATGAATGTTAAGGCATTTGTTATCTTAATACCGAAAACCGCTAGTGCAAAATAAAACTAACAGGTTTTTAAACCAGTTTTATTTTCTGAGAAAAAAAATGTTGTACAGGCTACCTAAGTATGAAATTGGCGAAAATAGGAAGAGCGCAAGGCAAATTCGCATCAGAGCAAAATGCATCAGATTTAAAAATAAACGAATTGGATCACAATCAAGAATAAATAACTTAATTGAATCTAAATCGAAATAGAGACAAACATGCAACACATAGAAGCAAATTATATCTTATTAAAAAAAATCTCTGATGCCATCTCATTAAAACTAAAACCCAGGTCATAACAGCATGTTGTACAAAGTATTACAAAAGGGCGCAGATAAAAAGTGTTGATAATGATTTTGAATAATGCACAAGAGGGCCGCAGGGTTGCCACAAAGGCCCGTGGGGCGTCAGGGCTGCCACAAAGCGTATTACGAGAGCAGTGCGATGACATATCAAAATGAATCGCTAATGTGGATTCGCGAGCTTGGGAGGTGTGGAGATGCTTCTGTTTAATAAGCTTTTTATGATACGTATACGGGGTATAAGGGACAGCGCACCAGAAACTAGGTGGGGTTGCTCAGTCAACGAAACTGAACTGAACAACGTGCACTAGGAAAATTCTTCAGGGAATAAAAAGAAATATTTTCCCATACAAAATAACCACCTCTATCAGGGAATTTGTATGGAAGATCCAAAACTTTTCCATGTCCTGAAAGAATTTCCTGGTAAAAGTTGTTCAGTTTCGTGGACTGAGCAACCCCTATCAATTTCTGGTACGCTACTTACACCCGGTATAAAGAAATCCTCAGCGCTCTAGTGATCTTAGCTTTCAGTTCTAGATTAATCCGATCCCCACAGAAACCCACAAGTTGAAAATATCAGTGTTAGGTTTAGGTAAGGTTTCAGAGTTCATTAAATTCGCTTAGACTTTCAGAATAAACCCAATGTAAGAACACAAAATAAAAATACTTATAGGTACCTATTATCGAAATAAAAAAAATATAAATATATTATTATGGGTAACTATTGTAAACAGAAAATATATGAAAACTGCTCTATACCATTCCTTTATCCAGATCCAAATACGTTTTAATATCGACAACAGATTGCACAATAACTGAGTGAATTAATTATTTCATACGTTCAATGTAATGATTTGCAACAACGATACTTGTTCCCTATAAAAAGACCGGTCGGCCGACTAATCGATCGATTAGTCGGGTGACCTATGATATTTCGGTTTTGAGGTAGGCATTTGTTAGATATTGAATATGTTTAGCTGTATTGGTATTTGGGAAATATTGATGTACCTAAGTACCTAACATTTAATTGTGACCTGGGGGCCTATGATGCGCACTATAGACTTCGTTTTGTCTACACACTATCTCTTTCGTTGCGCACTTCACAACGGAAAAGAACAGGCATTAACCATACTGAAGTTTGCGACAAGTGTAGTCAAATCGAAGTCTACAGTGCGCATCATAGCCCTGCAAGAACGCGATGTCACTCGAGGTTTCTTGATTTTTACATGTTTCCACGGTAGTTTAATAATAGTCTACCTCGAAAGGCATAGGCATAGTTTCTTTATGACGAATAAACTAAATACAATTTAAATCGTATTATTTTTTGAAACTCTCACTAAATGTTAATAAGGCCGCGGTTACATTAACCCCAGAACAGCGATAATTGAAACCGGCATAAAGTGTACGTTTGACGATGCCAATTAAACTGTCAAACAGATCGCGCCGGTTGTCGTCAAACAAGTGCAAAGCATGGCGGAGGTGCGCGGCGGGAGTTCTTGTTATCATGGGTTTTTATCCGGACACAATAAGGACAGCGTGTGTGTATGGAGAGAGCGGTAAGCGGGGCGTTAATCTGAGAATTTCCTAAAATAACTAAGAAAAACTACACTAATTATAAATAGAGTACAGATGGTAGTAGTACACTTTACCGTTAAGTACCGCAAAAAATCAAAGTCTGACGACATGAGTAAGTTTTAAATTATAGAATACTATGGAATTTGATCCCATACAATGGAATTTGATCCCACGACCTTCGGCCCATCGTGCTGCGGTGGATCAGTTTCGTTTGTTTAGTTTGGAGCACAAAGCAAACATATGCAATGAAGACTTGCAACGCTTGCAACAATCAATTCGAGGTAGACTATTATTAAACTACCGTGGAAACATGTAAAAATCAAGAAACCTCGAGTGACATCGCGTTCTTGCAGGGCTATGATGCGCACTGTAGACTTCGATTTGACTACACTTGTCGCAAACTTCAGTATGGTTAATGCCTGTTCTTTTCCGTTGTGAAGTGCGCAACGAAAGAGATAGTGTGTAGACAAAACGAAGTCTATAGTGCGCATCATAGGCCCCCAGGTCACAATTAAATGTTAGGTACTTAGGTACATCAATATTTCCCAAATACCAATACAGCTAAACATATTCAATATCTAACAAATGCCTACCTCAAAACCGAAATATCATAGGTCACCCGACTAATCGATCGATTAGTCGGCCGACCGGTCTTTTTATAGGGAACAAGTATCGTTGTTGCAAATCATTACATTGAACGTATGAAATAATTAATTCACTCAGTTATTGTGCAATCTGTTGTCGATATTAAAACGTATTTGGATCTGGATAAAGGAATGGTATAGAGCAGTTTTCATATATTTTCTGTTTACAATAGTTACCCATAATAATATATTTATATTTTTTTTATTTCGATAATAGGTACCTATAAGTATTTTTATTTTGTGTTCTTACATTGGGTTTATTCTGAAAGTCTAAGCGAATTTAATGAACTCTGAAACCTTACCTAAACCTAACACTGATATTTTCAACTTGTGGGTTTCTGTGGGGATCGGATTAATCTAGAACTGAAAGCTAAGATCACTAGAGCGCTGAGGATTTCTTTATACCGGGTGTAAGTAGCGTACCAGAAATTGATAGGGGTTGCTCAGTCCACGAAACTGAACAACTTTTACCAGGAAATTCTTTCAGGACATGGAAAAGTTTTGGATCTTCCATACAAATTCCCTGATAGAGGTGGTTATTTTGTATGGGAAAATATTTCTTTTTATTCCCTGAAGAATTTTCCTAGTGCACGTTGTTCAGTTCAGTTTCGTTGACTGAGCAACCCCACCTAGTTTCTGGTGCGCTGTCCCTTATACCCCGTATACGTATCATAAAAAGCGTATTAACGAGAGCATCTCGACACATCCAAAGCTCGCGAATC
>JARACY010006245.1:0-18019 GCA_029255725.1 Scrobipalpa atriplicella
TACGGAACCCTAAAAAGAGCTATAACGGGTGTAAGGGAAGCGACACGCAAATTGATAGGGGTTGTGCAGTCAACGAAACTGAACAACTTTCACCAGAACATTCTTTCCAATTTATTTCATTTTCTGAAGAATTTCCTGGTTAAAATTGTTCAGTTTTGTTGACTGAACAACCTCTATCAGTCAATCAACCTCATTCTAAAGAAAGTTAAAACAACTTTACCAATGTTGAAAATCGTGAATATGTTGTGAACCAACATTTTGGTAAAATCACTGTCTTTTTGGAAAGTCGTTATTTTGATCATATCAATGAATAGAATAAAATAAATGTATCTTTATGTATTTACACAAGTATAAAAACAAAATTATGACAGGACTTGATTTTAATCAAATCACTATAGATTTATTCTAAAATCGTTTTTGCCAAAAATTTAAAACGAAATTTAATAAAAATATGTGTTAGAATCTCGAATTTATAATGTTGTTTGTATGTTAAAAAATAAGAATATTGATTGAAATATTATAATTAACAGCCATTCCTTTTTGCTGATCTCTTTTTGATCAAAATTTTGTGATATAAGTTAATGCTTTTAATTTAGATTTCTTTCCTTTACTCAATATTTCAAAATATGTAAATTTATTTGTATCGATATTTTTTATTTGTATCAATATTTCAAAATACCAAAATTTATTTGTATCGATATTTTTTTAAAACTGCCTATTTTATACATATTTTTTTCTTGTAAGGTATATACTATCTGAATTTAAAAGAAAGAAGCTAGACTTTTAATTTCAATAGTAGGTATTTTTTTGGTCAGTAAATTGTTAATTACTTTCTTGTATTTAAGGTAGTTTTAGCGTTATTTTAGATTCTAAAATTAGCGTATTGTTATATTAATTATTTCATACAATGATAATTTGAATATTTCTATATACTGGTGTATTTAGTTTGACTAGAAACGTTTTCTTTTAGTGAAAGGCAAATTCGTTTAAAAACCTTATTAATTTGAAATACATTAATTTGAAAATTAAATGTAAATAGTTATCTTTAATTATAAGAATGTCTCGAACTCGATGTTATAAATACGCCATCTTAATTGTAAGAAATAATACGCATTTAATCTTAGTTTTAGTATAACTTGAGCTAAATAATATAAATTCTAAATTATTATTTAGAAATTGGATTGGCAGCAGTTAAAGCCGAAAAAAAATATGGAAATTGCACATTTTAAACTTTTTTTAAAATTTTGCTCAAGTTATTAATTCTTATGTTTTGATGCTATTTCTGAAAATGTACATTACATCTCAAACCAAATGTGACTGAATATATCAAATTATAAAAAAAAAAACATATTTTTCATTTCCTTACAACACATTTTGTGTGCATCATATTTGTATATGTCGCAGTGATCTGGTTAAATCTGCTATTTAATTGAATGACTAGCTCGTTCATTGAATGGCTACATTCAATTGAATCACTAGGCCGAACGTTGATTGAACAATCACTCAACGTCCAGCTAGTTAGCTGATTGTAACATAGCCCTTTGAACAGGGCGGACGTAAAATCTGTCTGGTGATTCTAACCTAATCTAACCTAACCAAAATCGCTTGCGTTTATTAAAATTTCACGTTTTTTTTCTGCGTATTTTGGGATGGTCGCCGGCTGCTGCCGCAGCACGCTCGGTTCCCTCCGTGTTGTTGTCACTAGCAACCTAACAACAACCTACTGACCTGGATACCTTTCTGGATGATGGTGTTTTTTTTTGCGGCTTTTTGCGGCTGCGCCCCCCTCGTCCCCCCGCTTCGGGGCGCGCCTTAGAAGTCGGCTATATCCCATTCAACGACTTTGCTAAATGACGTTCAGTCAAGACGTTGAACGTTACATTCAACGACTTGACGAGTTGTCCTTTAGTCATTTAATTAAATGCCGTCATTCAATTAACGAGCTAGTCATTCTATCAAATCGCGTATTCAACTAGATCACTGCGACATATACATGACATTTAGTATACTAGCTCTAAAACATTGTTTATTGTTCTTGAAAGAACCATAGATTCACTCTATTGATAACCAGACTTAGCATCAAAATAAATTAATGTTAAGTAAATAAATGTTAACACAAAGACCTTTAGAGATTGCCGAAAATGTATATTTAGCTGAAGTATCCATCTTAATGTTACATTAATAGTACATTACTTTAGAAGCCAAAAATAAAGCAATGTATGTGTATGGTCGAGTAAATTTGAAGAGACCATACATTGCTATTTTGGCTCAGATTAGTACAGTACTTTTCTCTCATTTGCGAGGAAACAATAACAATACAGTTAAAAATATACATTAAAACTTACATTCCTCCATAATATTGTGAAATCTTTGACAGGCGCACATTCCATTCATACAGTATAACTCTTTTTTTTGCGCATTCTGCCTTTAATAAATTTAATAATGTGAACTTAAATCACCTAATCCATACTAGTGTGTTCTTTAAAGACCGTCATTATTGCCGTTTGGAGAAATTGCCGGCCTAGTCCCGCAAAGAGTAAATGTACGCTTAGTTTTTTTTTAAAATAACGAAGCAATTTCCGAGCAAATGGGAGAAAAATGTTTAAATGTTCCAAAGTGGTTAATTCTAGCAAACACATACCTAATCGTTCCCCAGTAACTTATTAACATTGCTGTCATGCGTGAGAGAACAGAACGGGAATTATTTTAGTTAAGATTTCGTAATGGGCCCGATTATTGCCATCCCGTTCTGTTCTCTCGTGATAGAAAGTGACAGGTATGGACTTATATTAGTTGAGTCGCGTTTTTTGTAACCACGAATTGCTACCAATGTAAACCGCCCATTACGACGATACTGCGATTGGTTGCAAAGTCGTGTCTACAAAAGAATCGGCACCATTAATGAACTACCTAGCTAGGGGCTTGTTTTTGTGTTTTCTAGAATCGAATCCAAATAGTCTTCAACAATATTATTGAGTGTTAAATGTTGTGTGAAATCAATATTATTCTGATATTCGCTCAATTTATGTTATTTTGGAAATACCACGGAAGTTTTGATAAATTCTTTGAACTAAAATGTAAAATTGTGTATGAAAATATTTACCATAACTTGTAAAAGGCGCTATGCGTTTTCTTTGGATTTTCATGTTTAAAGACAAAATACTACTGTATGGGCGTTTATGCACTCATCCGTATTAGATTCGTATCCAATTCGTACCAAAAAATCCGTATGAAACGGATATAAAATAAAATAAAATATAATATGGTTCAAGCTGTCAAACATTAACTAGGAAGGCCAATTCGGATACGAATCTGATATGGAGAAGTGCACAAACGCCCTTATTTGTTTTATTTTAGAGCATTTATCAATTACTGCTGGTATGTAAACCCAAAATGATCTTTTCGGCTTCAAAAACCTGACTGAAACTATTTGGGATCTTGTGTCTGACAAAATTGTATATAACATGAAACTTGCACAATCTTTTATTTTGTGTATTTTTAACTGTAGATAGTTTTTGATGCTCGTAAAGTATAGTCACTTCTAAAAAGTAGATGAACTCTAAAATATTATTGGACATATTTTTACATCCCATTCTATAATGTGCCAAAGATCTAAAGAAGTTGGAATAAATTTTAGTTTTTTATTCTTTAAGCGTGCACACTGCACAGGCGACAAAACAGTTGCACGACAAACGGATCTCTATTTCAGTTACAGTGCGAAAAAGAGAGATCTGGGTGTGAAAAGGAGAGATCAAAGTGCAGAAAAGAGAGATCTGAGTGCGGAAAAGAGAGATCTGAGTGCGAAAAAGAGAGATCCGATTAGGAAAAAAGAGATCCGAGTGCGGAAAAGAGAGATCTGGGTGTAGAAAGAGAGATCTAAGTGCGGAAAAGAGAGATCCGAGTGCGGAAAAGAGAGATCCAAGTGTGGAAAAGAGATCCGAGTGTGGAAAAGAGAGATCCGATTGAAGAAAAGAGAGATCCGAGTGCAGAAAAATGATATTCGAATGCGAAAAACAGATCCGAGTGAAGAAGAGAGTTCCGAGTGAATAATAGAGAGATCCGACTGAAGAAAAGAGAGATCCGAGTGCGGAAAAGAGAGATCCGATAAAAAAAGCAAAGAGTGACCCGAGTGCAGAAAAGAAAGTTCTGTGTGCCGGAAAGAGAGATCCGAGTGAATAATAGAGAGATGAATGATAGAGAGAACATATTGAACAATATTATGCCAATTAACTTTCTGATTCCAACTTCACTCATCCGTGGTCCACCCGCTTGGTTCACCTAGGTGTACCCAGTTTGTATGGTCACAAAATAGAGAGGGTTCAGAAAGCCCGCTCCGGCCGTTCTCGAAAATAACTACCTAAACTGGCTAGACTACCTAGGGTTGCTACTGTACTAACTCCGAATTTTGAAATAGAGTAGGTTAGGTGCTTCATGTTTACACATGTATCTTATTATACCTACATGCCTAAATGGGTAGCAGAGCATTATTTTTTTTCAATGCGTAGCTAACATAACGTGATTATATAGTAACAATCGCGCGACAGCCGGACTGAACGCCTAGCCGAGACTGCACGAGACGGCCTGTAAACGCAACGTCAATGTGTGCGTGAGCAAAATGGCGCTTAGTTCCGAGTGGACCATCTGTCCGGGCGCGCCGCGCGGCCGTATACTTAATTTGTGGTATGGTCGACTAACAATAATGTTATCATGTATTTTACGGTGACTGTTGTTTTTAGAAGTGACTCTACTAGGAATAGGTATCTTAGCTAAGGAGATGGACTATTCTTGTACACTGAGTAATGTTAGCCAATGATATTATATTATAAATCAATAAAATTCAGTGTATTCACGTAATTTCGTGTTTTATTTATAAGTTTACTAGCGGACCCGGCAGCCTTCGTGCCTCACTTCCCTCTCCCACCCCGCCCTCACTTCCCCCTCCCTTCCGGCCCTCACTTCCCTCTCTTCGCGTTTCTATTGTTATGATACCGCCAAAATTCACAATCAGTCACATTTTCATTTTTTTTTAACTATTCTCCCGTTTGGGAAGGCGAAGAGCGTAGGCCCATGCAGCCTAGTCTTCAGAGTGTATACCTAATCAAACCTACGCTAACCTAAAAGTCATTGGAATGCGTCGGTGATTCACATTCCAATACTCAACAGACTCACATTATATAAATTTATACATATAGGTAGGTACCTATGCCACTTTGACTTTTTAAGACATTTATTGAAAGTTGATGTAAAAAAAGTACCTACTACAACTTTCACAAAGCACAATGATTTTAGCTCGATATAAAGTTTTGCACCGTCCATAAAAATGTGAGATGTGGAGAGCATCTTTGTATGGGAAAGGCAATTTTTTTTCGAACTGGAGTTTTTGGGAAAGTAGTTCGGTAAGATCAGTAGAAAATTGTGGTTTTAAGGAACGCAGTACTTTTTTATATTTTACATTAAGAACCCATGCTTAATACTACGAATACTCATTGATAACTTTGTCAATGAACTGCCTCGCTGTAGCCACCGAGGTGAACACTGTCGGGAACCCTGGGAGGCTGCAGGGGACACCATCATGACCGAAAGACATCACACCGACCAGCTGGCCTTTGTGGATCAGCGGACCACCGTACTTGAACTGTAATAAGACAATACAGATTATCGATTTTGGTTAAGACATGTCCAACTTTGAATAGTACCTTCACAGGGCGATCTGCTACCAGTATGAGAACCACTATGAGATTCACCTTTATCAATACCTAATTATACCTTAATTAAACTCTATCATACGTTCTTATTTTTTCAAGCACTTCAAAATCCACCTTGTTTCAATCAGAATATGGCTTTAGTCAGATTTTGGCGTTCCTCGACCAACTGAAGACCATGACTCAAATGACTCACGCACGACTTACATTGCACTGCGAATCGTTCTGTGGCCTGGTATCTCCAACGCAAATCATATTGTCTGTGACAGGAGAGTCGTTTAAGTATTGCTGGCATTTCTTCTGGTTCACGAACGGAAGGTACACCTTGAAGAGGTGGTTCGAAAACGTCTGCAATAAATAGAATTTAAGTCAAAAAGGGGTTTTTATTAGAGTTCATCCCATCCCTCCTCAGCAACATAGAGTTCTGTTAGTAAATACAAAGAGTTTTTATTCTGAGTGTTCATTCATTCCTTCTTTTGTATTTGACGAAAATTAAGACTTGGCTTAAAGGACTAGAATCCAAGCCATAAAATATTAAAAAAAAAAATGTATTTGACGTTTATTGTCGTCCATTTGGTCCTTCGAGCTGCAAGTTCAGATAGGATCAAAATGATTCAGCTCTCTCTATCCTTGCAAGAAAATTTTAAGACTCATAAATTGGCCTGTTGAATTGAAAAGCCTGGTAAAAATTAATATGAAAAACTCACCCATTCTGTATAGAAATGCTTCCATACTTTAAACCTAAATCCGACGGTAGTAAAAAAGTCGTCATCTTCAAATCTTAATTCCTCCTTAGCCATAGTAATAGCCTGAACTGTATCACTGAAGTTTAAGTTTTCTTTTAGAACGGCCACAGCAATATCGTGGTCTATAACATCTTTATCGAATTTTGGATGAGACACGATTAATTCTACTTCGTAAACTCCTCCATTTCCTGTGGCTGTTTCGGCGCCGGGGGTCAAGAAATAATCGTGTTTAATATTCTGATGGCTAGAAATAAAGAAATTTTAATTATATGATGAAAGAATTGCAGTACCTATTAGTCAAAGAGTGTGAAGATTCATTAACCAACATATTTATTTATGGGTCTGCTCTGCAGCTCAGATCAAAATATAGGTAGATATGATCCACGGTATGCAGACCTTTACAAAACTTGAAGATTATAACAATGAACAACATGATGTATTCTTATGATCTGTCCAATCTTTCGGAGGCTACTGTACCATAGATGGTATTCAGACAAAAAACTGCCTCCGTGGTCTGAGCCATGGGCTCACGACCCGGGATCGATTCCCGGCGGGGGACAATGACTTTGTGTTATTGTTTCTAGATTGGTTAGGACATTTCAGGCTGAGATTATCCGAAAAATAAGATAATCCATGCTGTCGGATGGGCATGTAAATGGTCGGTCGAGCGTCAGTCAATCTGTCCCATCGGACTAAGAGATTGAAGGAATAGGAGAGTGCGCACTTGTGTGATGCGCAAACACTTGGGCACTAAAAACTAGTCCGGCGCAGTTGGCCGATCTCTGGGAGATTGGCCGCCATCACTGAAAATCGGTTGGGAGGTTCTTTTTTAATTCAGACAAAAGGATTGAATTGAACACAACTTATACCTCTCTCAGCATTGCATGTCTTTAGCACTTACTTGCATCGCGCAGCGGTAACCAGAAACCTCCTATGCACTATAGCAGCATAGCAAGGGGCAGGTAGAGCTGGATGCATCAGCCATGTCATGAAGGGAAACTCTTTGATATCCACAGCCACAGGTGAAGAGAAAGGGATAACCCCGCTCTTGATCTTAAACCGAGCTCTTGATTCTGAAAAAATGCATTAATCAGATCTTAGGTATAAGGGGTAATTTAAAAACCTCATCTAAGATTGGGTCTGGTTTCCCATCTGGGTTGCGGAGGTCAGATTATGGCATTCGCGCTGGGTAAAAACCAGTATTCTCGCTTAATCCCCTAGATTAAGTAGCTGAACCTTCCCTTCGGAATACGGGGTGCGTCTGCCACGCCATGAAAGGAAACTCCTTGATGTCCACAGCCACTGGAGTTGAGAAAGGGAGAACACCGTTCTTGATGTCGAAACGAGCTATTGATTCTGAAAGAATAGACGTACATAAAGGGTGGGACGTGGGGCGGTTTCCCGAAGACTGAAAAGAACCGCTTTTACAGAGAAATTCTTCTAAGTAATGAAAAATGAAGTGACTTTCCAATTGCCTACGGTCGATTTGAACGAATTGATGCGTTTTTTAGGGTTCCGTACCCAAAGGGTAAAAACGGGACTCCGCTGTCCGTCTGTCTGTCACCAGGCTGTATCTCATAAACCGTGATAGCTACAGAGTTGGAATTTTCGTAGATGATGTATTTCTGTTGCCGCTATATCAAAAAATACTAAAAAACAGAATACAATAAATATTAAGGGGGGCTCCCATACAAAAACGTGATTTTTTTGCTCGTTTTTGTGGATAATGTTTCGGAGGCTGTATCTCATGAACTATGATAGTTAGATAGTTGCAATTTTCACAGATAATTTATTTCTGTTGCCGCTATAAAAACAAATTCTAAAAAACAGAATGCAATAAATATTAAGGGGGGCTACCATACAAAAAACGTGTTTTTTTTGCTCGTTTTTGTGGATAATGTTTCGGAGGCTGTATCTCATGAATCGTGATAGTTGGATAGTTGAAATTTTCACAGATTATGTATTTTTATTGCCACTATAACAACAAATACTAAAAACTGGCCAAGTGCGAGTCAGTTTTTTTACCTGATAGCTTTGCAGTCACCTTACGAGTGTCAAACGGCGGCGTGTGGGCAGCCAATATCATCAAGAAAATTATTACAAACATTATTGACAACAAAAGTTGCTGCATCTGACCGTCTGCCTAATCTGGTATTTTATTTTGAACTGATTGTTCAATAAGTACAATACGACTGGTCCATTATATTATTTTTATAATGGCTACTTTTTTTTGCATTGTTATTGTTTAAAGTACCTAAATAAATGATCTATTATTGAGTTTATTTATATTGTACGCTATGAAGAAGTGCCTGCTTATAATGCTTTTATTTTTCCATCGTATTTTTCTATCTTCTACTAAATTCTCTTGATATTCCGGTGTAGTTATGGGTTAGGGAATATGAATGAATGAATGAATACCTACATTAGTTTTGTATGGACAAGGCAAAATTTTATTTCGAGCTAAAAATTTTGTGCTTTGGGAAAGTTGTTTGGTATCATCAGTAGAACATATGGTTTAAAGGATAGTAGTACTTTTTTTTACACCCTGTATTTTAGTCCATGCTCTGACGTATATTTTGCATAGTAACTACTTTTTAATTTTTTGCTTGATGTCGTGAATTTATGCTCGTAGAAATACTTTGTTTTATTAGCATATTTTTTTAAAGATTCCTGATGACGAAAATATAATTATGAAGTATTTTTATTTGCAATGCATAGCATAAATAACAGAGGTTATTGGAATCCTTTTTTGGTATATATAGGCGTTTAACAACTTAGTTAGAAACTAGACAGTTTTATTATCAAACATGTATCTACTCAGTGGCTGTTTGTTGCTGACCTTACTGTTGCTTGTAAGTGCAAGTGTTTGCCGTCGCATCGAAAATGGTAGTATTTTTTTTTATTACTGTCAAAAATCTGTACTGGACTATACTTTCATGCTGGACTGGGAGTAATAGAAAAACATAGAATGTGCCAGCTGCATCTCCTCCCGGGCATGCTGTAGAAACTAGCTAAGGGATTCGAGGGTTTCAGTGTATTGCAAGTTAGGCGATGGGCTGAAAACTCGTCACTATAGCAATATACTGTCATAATCATCTGAAATAACCCTCAAAACTTGTCATACGTGGCGAAAAACCTACCCCATTAGGGATAAAGGCGTGATTGTATGTATGTATGTAAAAATCCGTGGCAATGAGGTACCTACATTGCGCGGAAAAAAGAAACCAACGTTATTCATAGAATCTCTCCAATAGCTTCTAGGTCTATATTTTGTCTCGAACACAACCAGCATCGATAAAATCGTACCCAATACAAAAAGCTAGCTGCGGTTATCTACCTATCATGCCTTATTTTATTATTAACAACTTATTTTTTCCTTCGAACAGATGAACACAATTTCGGCATCATTGGCGGAACCCCGATAAGCATCAAAGAGGTCCCGTTCATGGCGTTGTACAGACCCATGAACTGGAACATCTGGTGTGGTGCCGCCATAGTGCATCCACGGTTTCTGCTCACTGCTGGACATTGTCTAGAACCGTATACCGTAACCTTTTTCTTAAATTTTTGAGAGCTAGGTCATCAAATTCTTGCGTGGTTTATGCTGGATTGGGATCAATAAAAACATAAAATGGACCCGCACTTTTCTTCAAACCTTTGTTATTAGTGTCTTGCTAATGTTCTAGCATTTTTTTTAAGTCTTGGCATGAAAACAAGTCCTTCAGCTGAAAACATTCAACAGTCCGTTTTTCATACCTTCCAGAAAATTGCCATCTATATTTTGTGGTACTTTGCCTCTACTTCTTATTTTGGGTCCATATGGGGTTGCATAAAATTAAATGTCCTATTTTAAAAACGCATTACTGAAATTGACATACACATTTTTTCGCATAACTTTAATTACTCTATGATAGTAGATAAAATTAATTATAATTATGGTATATTATACCCGGCTGTCTTTCAATTACTACAGACTTCAAAGTGTGTATTTTCACTGCCTATAATATTTTCAGAAATTCACGAATCACAGTGGGCACAGATCGAGCAAATGAAGGAGGATCTGACTATGAAATTGAGAAAGTCTATCGTCACCCCAAATTCTATTTAAATACTTCAGGCATCGATTATGATATAGCTGTTATCAAACTGAAGAAAAAACTTTCATTTAATGAAAAAGTCAATCTTTTACCAATGGCGGATTCAAGTATGACTCTTAATAATGGAGATATGATGCAAGCTGTTGGATTTGGTCTTACAGAAAATGAGGTTAGATCATAATGGGGTGTAAGGGACAGCTTCCCGCAAACTGATAGGGGTTGCTCAGTCACCGAAACTGAACAACAAATTTTGCTCTTCCATACAAATTGTCTGATCGAGGTGGTAATTTTGTATGGGAAATTCAAAATTATTTTTCATCTCCTGAAAGAATTTCCTGGTGAAAGTTGTTCAGTTACGTTCACTGCTTGGGATCGGTTTGTGGGAAGCTGTCCTTCACACCCGGTATTTTGAAGTTATAAAAAAAAAATCGACATTAGTTGATTAAATTGTCGTAGACGTTATCATTTTTAATATTTAACTTTGGTTCAGTTTCAGTCTGCTAATCCGTGTAGAAATACTACCTTTGGCAATTTTCTTTGTGAAAGTTTCGTTGACCGAACAAGCCCTATCAGTTTCGCGGGAAGCTGTCAATATATGTTTGTTTCAGAAATCCTCAAATTCTCTACTATCTGTAAAGCTTCCCTATGTGGACCGTGAGACATGTCAACAAATGAATATTAATATGTGGCCTGTGAGTGAAAGAATGATCTGTGCCGGCGGAGAAGCTGGGAAGGGAGAATGGCATGTGAGTTGAGTATCCATACATATACATACATTTTTGTGGTTCTTCTTCTTCCTTTCGAGTGGGTAGTCTTTTCAAGTCGTCGCATAACCTGATGAACCCTGATGTCAGAGTTTTTAAAGCTGTAAGGCCGCACCCAATAGGCCGTTTACGTAGCGACCTCTCTATCAAAAACTGCGACCGAGTCCAAGGTGATTTGTTGAGTATGGTGCTGCCCCCACAAGAAATAAAATTGTGCCTCAAACAAGTACATTTTTTAATGAATATTTTGAATGTTTTTGAATTTATGAATGTTTTGCGCAAATCGCAAGTAATTCTTCATTGTGTAATCCCTTAGTTCACAATTCACATTTAGTATCTAAGCCTTAGATCAACGCGGCCGGAAAGCCATCGTGGAAGGCCATCGTTCTAAGCTTTTCATGTCGATAATGCCAAAAGTGGCCACTTTTGAATTTTACATAATGAAGAATAATACTTCTTGAACTGCCTCCGTGGTCCAGTGGTCTGAGCCATGGGCTCACGGCCCGGAGGTCTCGGGTTCGATTCCCGGCGGGGGACTATGACTTTGTGTTGTTGTTTCTGGTTTGGTTAGGACACTGCAAGCTGATCACCTGATTGTCCGAAAAGTGAGATGATCCATGAGTCGGATGGGCATGTAAGTAAATAATCGGTCCTGCGCCTGATTTCTCTCTGCCTTGTCTGATTTCTCGTGACAGTCAGTCTGTCCCATCAGATTAAGAGATAAAAGAAATAGAGAGTGCACTTGTGTGTTGCGCAAACACTTGGGCACTACAAACTGGTCCCACGCAGTTGGCCGATCTCTGGGAGAGTGGCCGCCATCACCGAAAATCGGTTGGGGGTTGGGAGGACTCTTATTACTTATTTTTCAGGGAGACAGCGGCGGTCCCTTATTCTACAAAGGTCATCTCTACGGCCTAGTCTCGTGGTCAAAGGGCAATGATACCACGGATCACCCTTGTGTGCATACTTATGTCCCAGCTTTTCGGGATTTCATTGATGGAATAATTCAAAATAATAGTTGATTTGCATTGTAATTTTATTGTTTTATTTACTAATATTTAGAATGCTTGGATTAAACCATTAACGCATACGAGTCCAAATATGACCACCCATTTTTGATAATTTATATTTGTTTGGTTACCTTTACTGAGTGAAAATAACTGATAAAAAAATTGTGGTCATATTTGGACTCGTATGCTGTAAAGGGTTAAATAAAAGACTTTCGCGACATCTAAAATGCTGGATCTATCGGAAAAAGAAGGAACTAATTTATAGATAGAGTCGCTTGCATTGCAATGCAGGACGTGAACATGTAGAGAAACGTGCAATGCAACTTGACTTGGTTCGGCTGCTTTAGTACAGATGGCGATATAAGCAGTTCGTAATGTGCACAATTTAACATAGATGGCGTTCTAAAATGAGAGAAACAGAATTTACTAAAAAAAAAACTTTTTGCTCTTACTAAGTTAATGTTATTTATTAATTAAAAAATATTATTGATATACTACCTTACTCTATTTTCCCTATGTTCTAATAGCATCCAACAAACTTTTCCTAATTTTAGAAGTATCTTAGAATACAGTTTTTTATGTAATCATCTTACATAAACACTCAACTCTTTACCTTTAACCTTTTTGCCTATATGGCGGAATGTGCACTTTTCAGCATTTAGATTTACTTAGGTAGGTATAAGCTTTTTCTTAATTCGCTACCTTATTAAGATCTGATTGTAGACGATCATGATCATGGGTTTGCAAAGATCTTCGTGTCGTCTGCAAATATGCTTGTTACGTGAAATTCGAGACAGCGTGGTAAGTCAAAATAGATATAGGTAATTTAGAGCACAGGATCCAGAACAGATCCCTGGGGTTTCAAATAATAGATAACTGATTAAGGAAGCATTTACAAGTATTTATTTTGCAATGTAATTTTCACAACAACAAACAAACGAGTCAAAAAGACAGGAATGTCATTCTTTAAAAGAACACTATGGATAGGTACAAAGACTGTCACGAAGGAGGTCATAGCTTCACATGGGGGACACCGCTGCTGTTGATTAGTCTTTGCTTGGAAACCGTACCTATCTCCAACTCTAACACAAAAAAATCTTTGGCGCAGGAATGCTTCAATCCATTTTAGAAGTTTGCCGCGAATTCCGACACAATTCAGCGTGTGAAATAAAGATGCGTATTCGGAACGTTGACGAATGCTTTCTCGTAATCAAGATAAATGACTTCAACGGGTTGCTATTATAGCTCAGGCAGGCTGGATACCGTAGAGCGACATGGGCAAAAGCCGTGCTTATAAATATGAGCGTCGTCAAAAAAACATCAATGCAAGCACTGGATACGCATATCCCGTGTGATGTACACAAAATTGTGCGTGTGTGTAATAGCTTACGTGCGTGTCACGCATACAAACGCATGCAAAGTGCGTGCCGAGCAAAAATGCAACTCCGCGACTTGGTTAAATATCGGACACGACCAGAGGCTGTGGAGTCGAATTGATACTAAAAATGTTAAACTTATGGGCCATTTTTTTATTTGTGATTGATGAACTCTTGATTCTAGTTTAAAAAGAAACTTGTGATTAAAAAGGAGTCGACGATGGCATTTGAAAATGGCGAGCTAGTCATTGAAAGTGTGAGATCGGAATTGGTGTACGGTGGTGTGTACCTACCATAATAGGTATTATGCCGAGAGGGAAACCTTTCGGTATCGAGTTTAGCTATTTAGTTTTTAAGTTGACTTATTGTAATAACCTATGGTACCGAATAAATGTATTTTCTTTCCGTCTTTCACATTTTTACGGTTTGTTCTATTTCTAAATCTACAATACATATTTCATATTTTTTTTGCACAATTTATAGTAAAAAAAAAACTTCACTGGATAAGTTGCTTTGATGGACGTGAAAATCATTCACTCACTTAACATGAAGTTTAAACTGAAACAGAAAATGGAAATTAAAAAAAACAGTGCAGAGCGACTCTACTGCTCCACCTATTCCCAACTTCCCCAACTGCAGGGTGAATGAACTCACGAAATGCACGCACGCACACACACAAACCCACACACATTGTCACACACGTAGGGACAAGTCATGAAATGTTGGTGTAGGTTAGTGAAGACCAGTTTACAGAAAAAAAGATTTAATGTGGTAGTACTATTATGATATTCTGTGATGTGGTGTACTTCAAAGAAAAAATTGTGGTTTAAAGTCCAACCAGTATCAAAAAACGTGGCTTGATATTTTTGTCTTTACCTAATGGCGCTAATTCAGGACGCACTATTTCTAATTCTAATTATTAGTAGCGCTGTCACTTTCTTAACTTTGACATAAGAACAGGATAGCAAATAAACACATGACATTGACATTCCTAATCAGACATAAGACTGCTTAAATGACGTAAAATTAGTGAGCACGCTCTATGGTCATTCCTTATTTAAAGCGCCGTACGTCAAATTAGGAATGTCAAAGTCACGTGTTTGTTTGCTATCCTGTTCTTATGTCAAATTTAAGAAAGTGACGGCGCTACTAAGAATTAGAATTAGTAATAGTGCATCCTGAATTAGCGCCATTAGGTAAAGACAAAAATATCAAGCCACGTTTTTTGATACTGGTTGGACTTTAAACCACAATTTTTTCTTTGAAGTACACCACATCACAGAATATCATAATAGTACTACCACATTAAATCTTTTTTTCTGTAAACTGGTCTTCACTAACCTACACCAACATTTCATGACTTGTCCCTACGTGTGTGACAATGTGTGTGGGTTTGTGTGTGTGCGTGCGTGCATTTCGTGAGTTCATTCACCCTGCAGTTGGGGAAGTTGGGAATAGGTGGAGCAGTAGAGTCGCTCTGCACTGTTTTTTTTAATTTCCATTTTCTGTTTCAGTTTAAACTTCATGTTAAGTGAGTGAATGATTTTCACGTCCATCAAAGCAACTTATCCAGTGAAGTTTTTTTTTTACTATAAATTGTGCAAAAAAAATATGAAATATGTATTGTAGATTTAGAAATAGAACAAACCGTAAAAATGTGAAAGACGGAAAGAAAATACATTTATTCGGTACCATAGGTTATTACAATAAGTCAACTTAAAAACTAAATAGCTAAACTCGATACCGAAAGGTTTCCCTCTCGGCATAATACCTATTATGGTAGGTACACACCACCGTACACCAATTCCGATCTCACACTTTCAATGACTAGCTCGCCATTTTCAAATGCCATCGTCGACTCCTTTTTAATCACAAGTTTCTTTTTAAACTAGAATCAAGAGTTCATCAATCACAAATAAAAAAATGGCCCATAAGTTTAACATTTTTAGTATCAATTCGACTCCACAGCCTCTGGTCGTGTCCGATATTTAACCAAGTCGCGGAGTTGCATTTTTGCTCGGCACGCACTTTGCATGCGTTTGTATGCGTGACACGCACGTAAGCTATTACACACACGCACAATTTTGTGTACATCACACGGGATATGCGTATCCAGTGCTTGCATTGATGTTTTTTTGACGACGCTCATATTTATAAGCACGGCTTTTGCCCATGTCGCTCTACGGTATCCAGCCTGCCTGAGCTATAATAGCAACCCGTTGAAGTCATTTATCTTGATTACGAGAAAGCATTCGTCAACGTTCCGAATACGCATCTTTATTTCACACGCTGAATTGTGTCGGAATTCGCGGCAAACTTCTAAAATGGATTGAAGCATTCCTGCGCCAAAGATTTTTTTGTGTTAGAGTTGGAGATAGGTACGGTTTCCAAGCAAAGACTAATCAACAGCAGCGGTGTCCCCCATGTGAAGCTATGACCTCCTTCGTGACAGTCTTTGTACCTATCCATAGTGTTCTTTTAAAGAATGACATTCCTGTCTTTTTGACTCGTTTGTTTGTTGTTGTGAAAATTACATTGCAAAATAAATACTTGTAAATGCTTCCTTAATCAGTTATCTATTATTTGAAACCCCAGGGATCTGTTCTGGATCCTGTGCTCTAAATTACCTATATCTATTTTGACTTACCACGCTGTCTCGAATTTCACGTAACAAGCATATTTGCAGACGACACGAAGATCTTTGCAAACCCATGATCATGATCGTCTACAATCAGATCTTAATAAGGTAGCGAATTAAGAAAAAGCTTATACCTACCTAAGTAAATCTAAATGCTGAAAAGTGCACATTCCGCCATATAGGCAAAAAGGTTAAAGGTAAAGAGTTGAGTGTTTATGTAAGATGATTACATAAAAAACTGTATTCTAAGATACTTCTAAAATTAGGAAAAGTTTGTTGGATGCTATTAGAACATAGGGAAAATAGAGTAAGGTAGTATATCAATAATATTTTTTAATTAATAAATAACATTAACTTAGTAAGAGCAAAAAGTTTTTTTTTTAGTAAATTCTGTTTCTCTCATTTTAGAACGCCATCTATGTTAAATTGTGCACATTACGAACTGCTTATATCGCCATCTGTACTAAAGCAGCCGAACCAAGTCAAGTTGCATTGCACGTTTCTCTACATGTTCACGTCCTGCATTGCAATGCAAGCGACTCTATCTATAAATTAGTTCCTTCTTTTTCCGATAGATCCAGCATTTTAGATGTCGCGAAAGTCTTTTATTTAACCCTTTACAGCATACGAGTCCAAATATGACCACAATTTTTTTATCAGTTATTTTCACTCAGTAAAGGTAACCAAACAAATATAAATTATCAAAAATGGGTGGTCATATTTGGACTCGTATGCGTTAATGGTTTAATCCAAGCATTCTAAATATTAGTAAATAAAACAATAAAATTACAATGCAAATCAACTATTATTTTGAATTATTCCATCAATGAAATCCCGAAAAGCTGGGACATAAGTATGCACACAAGGGTGATCCGTGGTATCATTGCCCTTTGACCACGAGACTAGGCCGTAGAGATGACCTTTGTAGAATAAGGGACCGCCGCTGTCTCCCTGAAAAATAAGTAATAAGAGTCCTCCCAACCCCCAACCGATTTTCGGTGATGGCGGCCACTCTCCCAGAGATCGGCCAACTGCGTGGGACCAGTTTGTAGTGCCCAAGTGTTTGCGCAACACACAAGTGCACTCTCTATTTCTTTTATCTCTTAATCTGATGGGACAGACTGACTGTCACGAGAAATCAGACAAGGCAGAGAGAAATCAGGCGCAGGACCGATTATTTACTTACATGCCCATCCGACTCATGGATCATCTCACTTTTCGGACAATCAGGTGATCAGCTTGCAGTGTCCTAACCAAACCAGAAACAACAACACAAAGTCATAGTCCCCCGCCGGGAATCGAACCCGAGACCTCCGGGCCGTGAGCCCATGGCTCAGACCACTGGACCACGGAGGCAGTTCAAGAAGTATTATTCTTCATTATGTAAAATTCAAAAGTGGCCACTTTTGGCAATTATCGACATGAAAAGCTTAGAACGATGGCCTTCCACGATGGCTTTCCGGCCGCGTTGATCTAAGGCTTAGATACTAAATGTGAATTGTGAACTAAGGGATTACACAATGAAGAATTACTTGCGATTTGCGCAAAACATTCATAAATTCAAAAACATTCAAAATATTCATTAAAAAATGTACTTGTTTGAGGCACAATTTTATTTCTTGTGGGGGCAGCACCATACTCAACAAATCACCTTGGACTCGGTCGCAGTTTTTGATAGAGAGGTCG
>JARACY010006246.1:0-18003 GCA_029255725.1 Scrobipalpa atriplicella
CGTCAGTAGCTTTCTGGAGCAAGAATACGTAATTAGCCATCCTCATATCGCTTTTATGTGCCTTGCGAGGAAAGAGAGCTAGTGATAAATTGGTTTCATGTTTGCCCTTGAGATATAGGGTGTGTTGATGTTTGCCCTTGAGATATAGGGTGGTTTGATGCTGTGTCCCTTGAGACTGCTGTAGTAGTAATATAGGGTGTTTTCCCTTGAGACTGCTATAGCAGTAATATAGGGTGTTTTGGTGTTTTCCCTTGAGACTGCTGTAGTAGTAATATAGGGTGTTTACCCTTGAGACTGCTATAGCAGTAATATAGGGTTCCCTTGAGACTGCTGTAGTAGTAATATAGGGTGTTTTCCCTTGAGACTGCTATAGCAGTAATATAGGGTGTTTTGGTGTTTTCCCTTGAGACTGCTGTGGCGGTAATATAGGGAGGGTTTGGTTTCCCTTGAGACTGCTGTTGCAGTAATATAGGGAGGGTTTTTTTGATGTTTTTGCTTGAGACTGTTGTTGCAGTAATATAGGAAGGTTGAAAGACCACACGTAGATTCCCAGGATAAGATTGTAACGCATGATGTAATTTGGCTCAATCTCCATACATTTTGGTAGCGATGTTTGGAGTGGAATTTGGCTAATCAAATATCTCGGTCCCACTGTAAGCGTGATTTAAGATCAGGTTGGCCGAGCGGTAAAGCGAATCGCACAACTACGTAAGTGTGTGAACTGCCTAGGGTAGTTCAATTTCAATTTTTATTTTGGTGGCAAGTGGTTGCCTCTTTATAATACAGCCATAGCGGCTAGATTATTTTGTTCACAGGTGCTTCACACGAGGACGTGTGAACTGTCAGAATGGCCGTGTCGGAGATTGATCAAGGCTGAAGCCCAGAATGGAAACTCCTAATGCGCCAACTCACATTTCTAATATAACGGAACGCCAAGAATGGTTCTTGGGCATGCTTGACATGGGTGGCTGACAAATTAAGTGCTATAGCAATACTAGCATTACGGCTTGTGGTGCCATCTATATCGTACCAGAGATATTACTTACGAGGGAGTACGCTTGTCTATGGTATTTAGTCTATGGCTTTGGATTTGATGATGGTTATGTTGGTACGATTGAAGGGCTAGAGAAAATATGGCTGCCGAAAAGGATTGTGTTGATTTTGGGTTGGTGACTTTGGAAATTAAAAGGGAACAGACAATGCCCACGCCATGTCAATTGTGCCGCGTTCCAAGTATCTACGAGTCGGCCTTGACGGATTAATTGTGAGATCGTCGTATAAACCGTGAGACATCCTGATCAACCGGTTTGCATTGCTCCGTCCACTTTGAAGAACACCTACCCTCAGCTCAGAGTACCCCTGATGACCGGGTGCTCCGTCATACATATTATGTGTAATATGTAACATATCTAGTATATTATAATTATGTAGGTATTATGATGTTAAGTTATCTACTACCGTCTTTTCATCAACTTTGCATACAATTCCAGAATAATATTAAAATTAAGTACTTACATAATTATATTGGATGTCGCATTTTGATGGTATGTTCGCAGTTCAGTAGGTCCGCTGATCGCCCCATGAATACCCGATGTGGTCGTCCACGCGGGAAATTACTCATCTTTATGCATCTGACCAACTCGTGGCATTCCCAAAATCATACACGACAAGTCAGCTATTATAAATAAGTATTAAATTTAAAAGCGCTAAGTAATTTAACAGAATTTGAATATTTACATTCTGGAAATGTAATAAAATACTTAACGGTTTAAAATTTGCAATTTAGTTTGGAATATTTTGTCAATGTAAATCAATTGCAATAATTCATTGGAAAGTTTGATATCAATCTACATAATATAATAGCACAGCATTCATTATCACAAAAAAAAAACATTTGATTTTGGAATGGTTGCTATTCAATTTCATTTGTTCTCCGGTAACAAGACTGATATAAAACAATTTTCAATCATCTTTGTTGCAAACAATACGAATAATCCGAAAATAACCTCAATTCTGTTGGCAAATCTCCCACTTCATTACCCCGCAGTCCCCGGGACAAAGCCAATAATTAGATCGGCCTGCTTTTGCCAGATTTACCCAAAAATTGTGACAACACAAAGGAAACTCGATACTGATGTCAAAAAATCACTATGATTTCGTCCCAGTCCACGCCCCGCCAGAGAAAACTTAATCAGGACGTTGGGGCTTATATTTCTGTTTCCGTTACGATATACTATAGCGTTTGAGTACAGATTATCCAATCAGTTAAGATAAAGGACACGCTTTTTTAGTCGGCTCCATTTTGTATTGGGATTTAGCGCCAAAAAGTTGCTATTTGAATTTCGAATCTCTACTAAACCTCATAGAGTCTATTTTATGCTATTATTTTAAAGTTGCCAGTAACCTTTTTCTGTGCAAATTTTTGGCGGGTTGTCGTGTGCAGATTTTATGCGCGTGCAGGCCACGTGACCGAGATTAGGCGCGCATTCACGTCGCGCGCACAAAGCCAACGTAGAGTCGAGGCGCGGATTGCGTGCGACTCCGGGGAGGAAAGCGTGTTAGGATTCGAATTATAAATGCGAAATACTGGTGATGTAGCAGCTCTATTTGCATATCCCACGGGCTGCGTTTTGTTGGATTTTAAAGTGACACCTTAGATAGGGACTCGTAGATTTTGATTTAATCGGCCTTGCGCACTTCTCCCGCGTTACTAATCTTCTGCCCTGAACAAACATAGACTTGACTGGAAGAAATTTCTACCTAATGAATAAGGCTGCCTTTTTATTTCTTGTCCTGTGGAAAAAGGTATTAATTTAATTTGAAAAAATATTATGTCCACCTATAACGAGTAATAAACCACTGTGCAAAATATATTCACTAGTAAATGTTTTAGTTTTGTTTTTCTTACCACTTTACAACAAATTATCCTATTTCAAAACTAACACCATTAAAAAGTTTAAATTAAAACTGGCCAGTAGCCGGCTGGCTGTGAAAAATAAATGAACGGTAAACAAAGGCGACAGACGACACTAGGGGGCGGCAATCTCAGGGGCGACAACCGGGGGCGCAAATAAATCGGGTCTAGATCGCTGTGGCCCGGGGCACCGTCTCTGGAGACCTGGGGACGATGTCAGAAGAAATAGGAATATTTTACTCCATTCGTTTCTAAAAAATCATTTTAGCCACACTAAACGGTAATTTAGTATGGCAAAAGTTATTTCTTAAAAACGAATGGAGTATAGTCCAGTAGAATAATAAATTCTAACCGTCGACATTTGGATATACATGTGATAATGATAACTTGGTGCCAAAAGCCTATTTCTTTAACCAAGGATTAATCTCACTCCCACGTAAAAAAATAGCATTACGTTTTCATGCTGTATTTCGATAAAGACGAATTTGAATTAAATTTGTGTACTGGTTTAAATTTACTATGATTTTAAAGATGCTTTTTGTTATGGTTATGGTATTGTAGTAGTATTATTTCATGGTAAAAAAAATATATGGTGAAATCGAAGGGCGGAAAGCTGATTAGTTATTTCTATTAAACCTTAAATACCGCATCCACTTTCTTATACAGCATGCTCCACAATAGCTAGTGTCGTGAAGCGTTTCCCAGGAGAGCACACCCGCACGCATATTGCACTCATTTCATTATGTACATACGATTACAGGACGCCCTGTGTGTGTACAGATGTACCGAGTGCTGTTTGTTAGGTGGCGACATTCATTATAACGACTTTAGGGGAATTTGACGTGTTTTTTGGGAACTTTGGAGAGGATTTGATTTTTAAATCAAGCTTTAGGTACCCATACCAGTCTGGTGTGAAACACCTTACTGGTTATGTGGACTTTATTAGTTCTATAAGTTCTATTCATCATCTCCTAGCCTGGATGAGGGTACTGGTTTTTACACAGAGCGACTGCCAGCTGACCTCCGGAAACCAGACCCAATCCTAGATTAGGCTTTTGCCTTTATCCTTTATGTTTCTATTGTTCTGTTGGAATCCCATTGGTTCAAACTCATTTTGAAATAACCAAACTTTCATTGTTGACAGCTACGGCGTAGCAAGCGTAGCCACACGTAGTACTATTATATATTCTGTGCCACACGACACTTATCTTGAAGGACTACATTAAAATTATGGAAGAGAATTATAATACCTCTTCTTTTTCTACCATCTACCAAACGACAAAATTATCAAAATCGTGTAGTTATTACTCTAAAATAGCTCTGTGAATAGATTTTTGCTGTTCGTTAAAAAGGTGACTATAAATTTATAGAATCAGGCGTTATTATAAAATGACTTTAATAATGTAGCCAAATATTTCCATGCTGTAGAAGTGAGCAAATGGATTTGAGGATAACATTAATTGTAGTTTAGACGATGGGCTGACTAACTGTCACTGTCACTATAGCGATACACATTTACATCTAAAATTCAAAATTCCCCTTAAATATTCATCAGACGTTGCGTTGCAAAAATGCCACTTACTAGGCGTTTAATGCTCTACCACAGATAATATAATACTACACTGTTCTACCTACCCTGTAAGGGATAAAGGCGTAAATTTATGTATGTAAACAAACATTCCTATCTCAATAAACATGTTTCTAGCCCTTCTATCAAAAACTGCAACTGTTATAGAACTATAACACACGGGCATCAATAAATCTTGTTTAAATCGGTGGCCGTAATGAAATGTGATCGTCCACCGTCTCCTGGGGGCTGGTGGGTCCTCGGGGACTCTTCATCATAACCAGGTTAGGGGCAGCGGCAGACGCGAGGAATTAGTACTAGTTGGGGAAGGAATTGGTATGGATTTTTTGATGGATGTATAGAAAGAAAGTTGTAGGCATAGAGTTGTAGGATTAATTGTGATTTTGTATGTTTTTGTTGTTAGAATTATTTGACACGGATAAAATATTTTTGTGGCAGTAACTGGCTTAAGTAACTCTTTGGATGTATGTATGGCATGTTTACAACAAGCTGGCTGAAAACGCTGTAAAAAACTGTTGTAAACGCCATAAAAAATTTTTTAAAGAAAATATTATGTTTTTTCGTAAACTATTATATGGCTTCCCAACATATAGGTATTTTTCTGTCAAGAAAATGGCCAGCATTAAACTTTATTTTAATATAACTTATTTCGTATGACCGAGAACTTAGATTAAAAACTCTTTGTACCTAAATAAAAGAGTTTAAATTTTTAAACAAGTTTTTAACATAAAATATTTTTGTGGCAGTCACTGGTTTAAGAAATAGTGGCAGTGTATGGCATGTTTACAATAAGCTGGCTAAAAGCGCTTGCTGAAATAACTGTTGTGAATTTTGAACGCCATAAATTATTTAAAAAATGAAAAGTTATGCTTTTTGCTTTTTGTGATTATATGGCTTGCCAACATTTTTCTAACAAGAAATGGCCAGCGTTAAATATAATTTTAATGACATTTATTTCGATGGTCCCACTACAGCTCATACAAAGCATGGAGGAAGGAGGAAGTAACCTATAATCTATACAAAGACTTTCTAAAATCTTGACTTTGTACGAAAGCTTGACGAAAGCGATAATATGAATCACTATGAATATAGTTGTAATGTCAGAAATAATACTATCGATAGTTTTGATGTCTTTTTTAGAACCAAACTCATTTTTTATTTTTTTTCATTTATTTGAATGTGACCTTTAGATGTCACGCTTCGCCCCTACTTGGTTCAGCGTTGTGTGATGTATTATTTACCGTACCGTGGGGTAGCGGGTTCGTTACCCGGTTCACTGGGCCATAATAACTTCGGGGAATACCCGTCGCACACCCGCTAACACCCTGAGGTATTCTATGAACGGAGATTGAGAGTGCGTGCTTTTGTTTTCGTCTTACACCTACTTATTTGCTGTTTCAAATCCTGCCCGTAGCGAAACTTTAATTTCTTAATATAAAGTTAAATAATAATATTATTCGCTACGAATAAAGGATAAATTATTCGGCATATGCATATTAGTTTATTACCTACATTATGGAATACACCAAAACTCCCGACTAGATTTTAAAGTCTATGTATATCCCGAAAAGAGAATCAGAGCTTTTTATACGCTCACAGTCCAATATAAAAAAAAATACTGCTGTACTTATTTTCCAACCAGCAGCTTAGTAAGTATCGCACACTATTACACTGTTCCGTACCTACCCTGCGTAACTCTCGCTACATCTATCATCGTCGCGAGACACATGTGCCGATTAACCCGTGCGCACTGTTCACCTCACATGCTCATAAGTATTTTATTAGCAGAAACAGCGGTATCACAACGATATCGATAATATTTCGGGGTTGTTCGATCTAACTCCTAAAGGTCTACGCCGGGCATTGCAAATTCATGGTAGTAGGTTCCTTAAGGGATAACCTAGTTTACGATTTCAAATGGAATATGGTGTGAGTTGTCACCAGGAGCTTGCTGTATTTCGTCGCTGTGTGGGAATGATAAATATTGTCTAATTGTGACTTTTGCGTGAGCTCGCTCTCTATAGTAGTCTGTCTTGGTCACGTCTATCTAACCTAGAGTCATAAGCAAGCCAAAGTCAAATAAAAGTCAGTCATTTCTTTACGTTTTATTTAACACGTAGTAATCCGCTACGCCGTAGCAAACGCAGCTTTACGCCACTACGTAATTTTTTACTTATTGGTAGCAATACGTAGTTGCAAAAATCACGACTTAACTAATATAAGTCTACAACTGTCATTTTCTATCATGAGAGAACAGAAAGGGACGGCAATAATTTTAGTCAAGTTTTAGTTAATTCGTGCCTTCAATTTATCGATAGCATTAGTTAGCTTATTTCATCTCAAAGTGACGATATTGCTTGGTGGACGATACCGACGATCATGGACCATTCTCACTTAGAAAAAGGCCCATGTTATAATTTCCGGAAACAGATCCACCAGCAGTTAGCCACTTATTAGCTGTTCGCAGTTATACAATCAGATTGACCGCCGTAGTAAGGCAGATAGGCTAAACAGATACAAGCCCAAGGGTTGCGGGTTTGGCTGGCAGTAGCATGGAGCCGCAGACGTCGCGTGCATGCCACTCACAGCTCAGTCAGCTGGGAAGTACACTTGCCTACCAAACTGTTGGCGAGTCTTATCGAAATGGTACCTACTGAAATGAACCTCAATGATAAGAAATACTATATTCAACTGCTAATATAACCCGAGGAAAAATAATATGGATAAAATGATAAATCACACAAATATCCCGCCCTGTGTAACCCCCGGAACAAAGGTGCCCATCACGCTCGCCGCGTTTTTGCGTTGGAATGTTATGGGCAACCTTATGAGCTGGGCAAGGAATGACCTAGAGCGGAGGTGTGGCCCCTAGCAGCCAGTGGGTTCCACTGCCAGAGCTACGAAACAGTACGCGTGTCTAATTGTAGTTACTAGTACCATCTAGTACCGAATAAAATGCTCATCTATCTATATCGACTCGTTGGCGAGTGGGACATATTTTTCATGCAGCCGTATTTCAGCAACCGAGCCACTGATTTTGTGGCGCGACCAAGGTGCAAAGCGGCGAATGTGCTCACGCACGTAGCGTTCTAAGGTAGGCATTTGGCTTTATGTACCTAATTAATATTATCACGAATTGGCGCTGGGATCGTAGGTTTAATCATATAAGTTTAGTCTCTAAACCACCTCTCTCCTCGCCTGTACCAGACAGCTGTCAAGCCGTCAGTCTAGTTGGAGACGCGCGAATCAGTGGTTAGCGTTGCTTAGCCCTCCTCGCGTGCTCAACACGGAGGATCGATACGACCGCCGGCTTTACTTCCGAGTGCTCCAGTAAAGGTTGCACTGACATTTTAATCGAATTATTTGATCGATACACAGAAACACGCATCGGGGTAGGCTAGTGAGGTTAAAGGTTGTGGTGAAACACACGTGCATCTTCTTTGCTAGACTGGGAATGATGAAAACGAGTAAAAAATATAAAATGTGCCATCTGCTTTTTCAATCCCTTTATCCGTTTTCTATTCACCACAAGCACAGCTTAGCAAAATTCGGTAATATGTACCTCTAAAATAACAAGTTTGGGTATTTCAAAGATACTGGACTAACATGCAAGCATAACTTGCTTCCAAGGAAAGACCCAAAAACACCCTCTTAACTAATCTTCCAGATTTTTATAAAGGAAAACCTAATAATTAATATTTGTCACGGCTTACTTGTTTGTTGTGAGACAAGGCGTATATGGTCGAAATGACGAAACACAAGCCTTGTCTCACAACAAACAAGTAAGCCGTGTCAAATATTCAATATGAATAACACTTGTTTATCGTTTAATAATAAAAAAGGAAAACCTTATATTTTCATCTTCAAGAAAACCAAATTATTTTATTAGCTTGTATCTACGTACAATCGTCGTAACCGCATTACCAAACAACATTTGCGCAACATACTATTTGCACCAAACTTGTATATTTTGATTTTATTGGCCCAATGCCGACTTGTATGACTGTTGACGCCCGTTGCAATATCAGTCTAATCGTGTCCACATCTGTCGCGAAAAGTTTGTGGTTTAGGGAATATAGTCTATAAGAATGTAATGGGAAAATTATTCTATTTCTATTGAGATTTTATTGTGGAAATTGCATACTGAAGAAAAATGAATATTTGGGTAGTACTTATAGGCACTCCAGTAGGCAGGTGACAAAAAGGCGTTACAAAAAGAAACGAATTCCTCAAAAACAACGAACATTAGAATTTCAAAACATTATGACGATAATCTTCAGGTAAGTTAAAGTATGATAAAGTTACGTAATTTAATTTAGTTTAATTTCCTAGGGTAGAGGTGAAAATATTAAAATGATGTAAAACAGAAAAATTGAAAATGTGTAGCAAATTTTCATAATTAAAAAAAAAACATCTTGTTGTGTAATGGATCGTAATACATACTCATAAGGCCGTTTACGCACTGCCATCCGTATTCAGTTCGTACCCGAGAAATTATATGGAAGCTGTCAATCATTTTCACGCCAATCCATATAAATTTTCTCGGATTCGGATCGGATTCGGACCAGTGCGTGCAGGCGCGGATACAAGATTTGGCTTAGGGGGGGGCCATTTTGAGAAAATCATATATTTTTGCACAGAAAATAAGGTAAAAAAAAATTTACTCAATTTAGTAATGTGAGAGCCAGGGTTTTAGGGGGGGGCCATTGCCCCTATGGCCCCCCCCCTTGTATCCGCGCCTGAGTGCGTGAACGCTCATATTCATACTTAAACACCATGTACGTATATATAGTGGGTAAGTACTAATTGCTTTTTTAGAATTGAGTAAGATATTATGCTTGAAATCATCAATACTAACTGCAGAAAAAGCCCGTAAAATGAGAATGCTATTACCGCTGAAAGAAAATTCTATCAATTTAATTATTTCAGCGGGAATAATTTTAACCCACAAGCAAGGTTCGCACTTCAACTCCGTTCGTTTGCAATTTAAGTCAAAGCCTTCTAAAAAAGAAGACTAAAAAAACGTGCACTATTTGACAAATCCCCGAGGCGTAGCACTTCTTCGAGTCCATCTCTTTTACGCCTGTAGCTTTTCTTATATTTTGTCTCTACCGTCATTTGCTCTGGTGCTTTTCTCAGGCGCTCCGTGCCGCACGTTTATTTTTCATTTCATAAGGGCCAAGAAAATAATTTCGCAGTGAGCTTTGAACCGGCGTCGGGGGAAAAATGAGAAATTTGGAAAATGTAATTGGATTCTGGCCTAATCTCAACGCCTCTCGGGTCTCGTGAGGGGAGCGTTGTAAAAGAAAATTTTGAAAATAGTATGACGGCGGGTGCGCTTCACAATTTTCCCTGATATGATAACTTCGTAGCTTCACATAAGCTTTACTACATAAATACACACTATGTAGGTATATGTTTCTTAACATAATATATGTCACGCACAATCCCCGATATTAATGTCCCTTACACCTGGTATTATTTTAAAGAATTCGGCAATTGGCCGTTTGGTGTTTGCCAGAATGCGGAATGGTTGTTTTACAACGCTCATTGGCCGAAAATGCCGAAATGTAAGGACATTTCGCGGATTGGCTGTTTTGCAATGCACAATCCGTGAAGTGCCCCTTTTTTTAGGCCAATGAGCAATTTCGGGGATTGTGCGTAACTCATACAAACAAAAATCTAAAAGTTGTGATTGGTTAAAATTGCGAATAGTCAAAAATACGTTGGACCTTTTTGCGTTCAAAAACGAAGGCAAAACAAAGCAGAATAATCCACCAGAACTTTTAGTGCAGTGTTGTTGTAGTACAATCCCATTCAAATTCAACAACTTGTGGCGCCATCTGCCTCATCAAACTCAAATTACTGAACAGAGACGGGGAGCAACCAGTCCCCGAGGCCCGATGTGCGAACGGGTGGTTCCAGTGTGCTTGAGTTGGGGGTCCACGCGGTCTTCTAAAGTAGTTAGCAAATAGGGATAGAGGGCGCCACGTTTCGATAGGTGCATTAGGCCAAAATTGAGATAGGTCAAAAATTCCAAAAAGCTTGGTCAAAACAGCATTTGGTTCAAAATTGACTTTTAATAATATTTAATTTCTTGAAAGCAACATATTCTACTACTGAGCAGATCAATCGCAGGGACCATATTACCCCTAAATCCTAGGTCTTAGGCAGATTTTGGTTTATTTCTACAGGAGTTGGCAAAACATAAAATTCAAATATTATATTCATTGTAAATATTTATTTCAAATACTATGAGTGCTTATGGTAACCAATGATACAATGTCTCTTCTCAACATGTCAATCGTAATATCGCCTATATAATATAACCTAGCCATTGGCCTGTAATATCACTCTTTGCCAACGACGCCAGCCTGGATGCGAGTACACCTAACCACATTGATAATAAACACCAAAGGACAATGGGCAAAAATGTATGGAACGTGGTCCAAGACGCTACACTGATTGATAAGACTTGTAGGAAATGAAAGTAAATACTTTGAATATCATTCGAGACAAGTATTATCAAAATCAGTCCCGATGAAAATGACCATGTTAAAGTGACCATATAAAAAAACCCGGGGCGGATTTTGATAATACTTGACCCGAATCATATGCCTAGTATTTACTTTAATCTCCTACAAGTCTTATCAGTGAAGCATCTTAGACCACTTTTGCCCATTGTCCTTACCTAATCAAACATTGCAAATTTATTCGATACATATCAAATTTATGAAAACTCCAAACTGTACATTATTATCAATGCAATTTTCCTGTCAAATTGTAAAAAAATGTTTCCTCCAAAATTGATTAAAACTCGCATAAAGGCCGCTTAGAAAACTAGATAGTAAATCTATCTATACATTAGAAATCAATTCTTCTTACTAACAAAATCATTACTCTGATAATTAGTTCACGAGTAAGGATTTTAAAATTTCTAGATTATTTTATATTTTTTTATCAACGATTTGTCTATTAGCTAGTCTATACATAGAGGCACACTTGCTTAGACGCTAGCTCTTATATTCTTACTAGGAGCAATCCAATCACTCGAAGTCACAAAAAGGCATTAGATATTTCATTATAGAGTCGTCTGTGCGAAAAGAGAACAGGCATGGAATTTGAGGGCACACATTTGTATTAATTAACCCACGGCTGGTTGCGTGGTGTTTATGCCTAGGTCTTTGACCTGAAACCTCCAAAATTTAATGTAGAAGGTTAAGGTTAAAGACCTGGGCAAAACCCTCACACGACCAAGCGACGGTTAATTAAATACAAATGCGCGCCCTCAAATTCTATGCCTGTTCTCTTTTCGCACAGACTCTAGAAGTATGAAAATAACCTCCGTTATATGAGAAATGAATGTTCCTAGTAAAATACCTATTTTTCGTAGAGCGTCAAGTTCTAAGTAAAAATGTTACTCGACAACGGCTTAGATTAGACTAACTTTTTACATCCAGCTACTTGTGTACACTTATCAATTATTTCTGAAAACACATCCTATTGATATAATAGCTACTTTCGACTAGAGTATTGAAGGGACTAAATACTAGTACCATATAGTACCTAGACCAAGCTGTCCTATAGGGAATAACTTTTATATATTTTCCTACGTAATTTTACCATAGGAATACATACAAAAATATAAAAGACTATGTTTCAGTTTGGTTTGAATAAGTTCCTACACTATATATTTGTATTACCAAAGCGTGTACCGAAATCGTTTTTTAATGAATTTTCATAGTAAAACGCGGAAAATATTTGATAAGTGTCCACAAAAACGCAGCCTACCATTGTGTGTTATAGCTTATTTATTATCCTACGCTAATACTATAGGCGGCCCTCCGACCTTGCTACAGTGACCGCAGTCGGTTTCCTTACACGCTATAATGACATTAATACCGCGTTTTCAATATTCATTTTTGGATCTATGAAGACAGTTTGAACAAATGTTTTTGTATTGTTATGGAACTATTTCAAGTTGGGCTGCAGGCAGCAACAGCAGACAGCAGCAGCTATCCCTAAAAACTGTAAGATGATAATTATGATAACTGTGACAGATGCATTCTTAGTTACATTTTCTATTGTTTTCCTTAGGAATAGCATCTATCACAGCTATTATCTTACAGTTTTTAGAGTATAGCTACTGCCTGCAGTCCATCTTGGAATAGTACCTTCACTTTTGAAAAGTTACGCAATGTAATTTCCATCTTCAAAACACGGAATATTATTGTCATTAAAAATAATACACTTTACAAATCGGTCACTGACACAGTTTTAACAATAGCTTAACACTAAAAAGCGACTAGAACTAAACAAGATACAACCTAAAGTAACTTAGAGTTGTCATGAACTAAAACCGAACCTTCTATTGAGAGAAATAAATTACATATTGCTTTGTACAGAACTAAATAATTAGCAGCTGAATAAGTGAATTACAAGTAGTATTTAAAAAACATTTACGATAAATACAGTGCGCCAAGTTATGTATATGTGGATGTCTTTTATGGTTATTAAGTTATTAATTATAAATTTAAGTAACTAATTTCGGTCTAGAGTTCAAAAATCAAGTTTATCGTTAAACTTATTTTATTTCAAATCACTAAATATTGAAAAACAAAACTGTTCTTCAATCAATTTGCAAGCCTCTCGCCCCCGGCATTCAGACATACAAAACTAACAATAAAATATATATGATGCAACAGCATGCAATAAAATTAAATACATATAACTTTCTATATAGTCATTTGATTGTGCTCCACATAACGTATATATGTTGGCACTGATTTATGAAATTGATACAACATAAACATACGAGATACAAATGTAAAGGTATGTTAAATATTATAATGAAAAAAGTCCAAGAATGGATTTTTTTTTTTTCACAAAAAAGAAACGAATATGTGAATTATGAATTTCAATAAATCACATGGTCATAAAAATAAGATCAAAAGAAAACGCGGTACTTCCCAAAATACCTTATTATATGACATTTTTTAAGAATTCAAACTAAATCACTCCTTATCCAGACTATAATTATTATCCAAAATTTAGAAATCGTATCACTTCACCAGGCAATACCTATCTATAGATTTCAGATACATTGATGTCGATTCTCGCGACATCATTCTAATTCTTAGTAGCGTTGTCACTTTCTTAACTTTGACATAAGAACAAGATATAACGCTGACATTCCTAAACTGACGTCAGCGCTACCTTAGAAGAATTAGAACGATTTCGCGAAAATCTACCACATTTTCATTTGTTATCCTTCGGAATGGCATCTGTCGCCGCTGTCTTAGAATTCACAAAGTATAGTGTGTTGGTTGCATAGACTGTTCTTGTATGGACGTCCTGAGTTGCAGTTTTAGGGATATAATATAAAAAAAGATAAGCCTCTACTATACAAATAGTAAAATGCTGGTTATTAGTACAAAGCTTTTGTTGAATCTTTGTACTTATATCTTAATGGACATTCAAGGAAATGGACGTTCAGGAAATGGACATTCAGGGAAATGGTCTTTCCGGGAAATGGACGAACTGCCCCTAGCAGACATTCCGGTAAATGGACCTTCCATGCCTGAGGCATGGGCATTCATAGTAGTTCATAGCTCTGTTTGAAAATATTTATAAAACATGCTTTTATTTTGCTGTCCATTAACATATCGTAAGTGTGTCTATGCCATCAACACACATTTATAAAAGACTTGATAGAAAATGATAGGTATTGACTGGTGAAGTGATACGATTTCTAAATTTGGATAATAATTATAGTCTGGATAAGGAGTGATTTAGTTTGAATTCTTAAAAAATGTCATATAATAAGGTATTTTGGGAAGTACCGCGTTTTCTTTTGATCTTATTTTTATGACCATGTGATTTATTGAAATTCATAATTCACATATTCGTTTCTTTTTTGTGAAAAAAAAAAATCCATTCTTGGACTTTTTTTCATTATAATATTTAACATACCTTTACATTTGTATCTCGTATGTTTATGTTGTATCAATTTCATAAATCAGTGCCAACATATATACGTTATGTGGAGCACAATCAAATGACTATATAGAAAGTTATATGTATTTAATTTTATTGCATGCTGTTGCATCATATATATTTTATTGTTAGTTTTGTATGTCTGAATGCCGGGGGCGAGAGGCTTGCAAATTGATTGAAGAACAGTTTTGTTTTTCAATATTTAGTGATTTGAATAAAATAAGTTTAACGATAAACTTGATTTTTGAACTCTAGACCGAAATTAGTTACTTAAATTTATAATTAATAACTTAATAACCATAAAAGACATCCACATATGCATAACTTGGCGCACTGTATTTATCGTAAATGTTTTTTATATAATACTTGTAATTCACTTATTCAGCTGCTAATTATTTAGTTCTGTACAAAGCAATAATGTAATTTATTTCTCTCAATAGAAGGTTCGGTTTTAGTTCATGACAACTCTAAGTTACTTTAGGTTGTATCTTGTTTAGTTCTAGTCGCTTTTTAGTGTTAAGCTATTGTTAAAACTGTGTCAGTGACCGATTTGTAAAGTGTATTATTTTAATGACAATAATATTCCGTGTTTTGAAGATGGAAATTACATTGCGTAACTTTTCAAAAGTGAAGGTACTATTCCAAGATGGACTGCAGGCAGTAGCTATACTCTAAAAACTGTAAGATAATAGCTGTGATAGATGCTATTCCTAAGGAAAACAATAGAAAATGTAACTAAAATTGCATCTGTCACAGTTATCATAATTATCATCTTACAGTTTTTAGGATAGCTGCTGCTGTCTGCTGTTGCTGCCTGCAGCCCAACTTGAAATAGTTCCATAACAATACAAAAACATTTGTTCAAACTGTCTTCATAGATCCAAAAATGAATATTGAAAACGCGGTATTAATGTCATTATAGCGTGTAAGGAAACCGACTGCGGTCACTGTAGCAAGGTCGGAGGGCCGCCTATAGTATTAGCGTAGGATAATAAATAAGCTATAACACACAATGGTAGGCTGCGTTTTTGTGTACACTTATCAAATATTTTCCGCGTTTTACTATGAAAATTCATTAAAAACGATTTCGGTACACGCTTTGGTAATACAAATGTATAGTGTAGGAACTTATTCAACCAACTGAAACATAGTCTTTTATATTTTTTGTATGTATTCCTATGGCAAATTATGTAGGAAAATATATAAAAGTTATTCCCTATAGGACAGCTTGGTCTAGGTACTATATGGTACTAGTATTTAGTCCTTCAATACTCTAGTCGAAAGTAGCTATTATATCAATAGAATGTGTTTTCAGAAATAATTGATAAGTGTACACAAGTAGCTGGATGTAAAAGTTAGTCTAATCTAAACCGTTGTCGAGTAACATTTTTACTTAGAACTTGACGCTCTACGAAAAATAGGTATTTTACTAGGAACATTCATTTCTCATATAACGGAGGTTATTTTCATACTTCTAGAGTCTGTGCGAAAAGAGAACAGGCATAAAATTTGAGGGCGCGCATTTGTATTTAATTAACCGTCGCTTGGTCGTGTGAGGGTTTTGCCCAGGTCTTTAACCTTAACCTTCTACATTAAATTTTGGAGGTTTCAGGTCAAAGACCTAGGCATAAACACCACGCAACCAGCCGTGGGTAAATTAATACAAATGTGCGCCCTCAAATTCCATGCCTGTTCTCTTTTCGCACAGACGACTCTATAATGAAATATCTAATTCCTTTTTGTAACTTCGAGTGATTGGATTGCTCCTAGTAAGAATATAAGAGCTAGCGTCTAAGCAAGTGTGCCTCTATTTATAGACTAGCTAATAGACAAATCGTTGATAAAAAAATATAAATTAATCTAGAAATTTTAAAATCCTTACTCGTGAACTAATTATCAGAGTAATGATTTTGTTAGTAAGAAGAATGATTTCTAATGTATAGATAGATTTACTATCTAGTTTTCTAAGCGGCCTTTATGCGAGTTTTAATCAATTTTGGAGGAAACATTTTTTTACAATTTGACAGGAAAATTGCAATGATAATAATGTACAGTTTGGAGTTTTCATAAATTTGATATGTATCGAATAAATTTGCAATGTTTGATTAGGTAAGGACAATGGGCAAAAGTGGTCCAAGACGCTACACTGATAAGACTTGTAGGAAATGAAAGTAAATACTTTGAATATCATTCGAGACAAGTATTACCAAAATCAGTCCCGATGAAAATGACCATGTTAAAGTGACCATATAAAAAAACCCGGGAAGGATTTTGATAATACTTGACCCGAATCATATGCCTAGTATTTACTTAATTTCCTACAAGTCTTATCAGTGAAGCATCTTAGACCACTTTTGCCCATTGTCCTTACCTAATCAAACATTGCAAATTTATTCGATACATATCAAATTTATGAAAACTCCAAACTGTACATTATTATCATTGCAATTTTCCTGTCAAATTGTAAAAAAATGTTTCCTCCAAAATTGATTAAAACTCGCATAAAGGCCGCTTAGAAAACTAGATAGTAAATCTATCTATACATTAGAAATCAATTCTTCTTACTAACAAAATCATTACTCTGATAATTAGTTCACGAGTAAGGATTTTAAAATTTCTAGATTAATTTATATTTTTTTATCAACGATTTGTCTATTAGCTAGTCTATAAATAGAGGCACACTTGCTTAGACGCTAGCTCTTATATTCTTACTAGGAGCAATCAATCACTCGAAGTTACAAAAAGGAATTAGATATTTCATTATAGAGTCGTCTGTGCGAAAAGAGAACAGGCATGGAATTTGAGGGCGCACATTTGTATTAATTTACCCACGGCTGGTTGCGTGGTGTTTATGCCTAGGTCTTTGACCTGAAACCTCCAAAATTTAATGTAGAAAGGTTAAGGTTAAAGACCTGGGCAAAACCCTCACACGACCAAGCGACGGTTAATTAAATACAAATGCGCGCCCTCAAATTTTATGCCTGTTCTCTTTTCGCACAGACTCTAGAAGTATGAAAATAACCTCCGTTATATGAGAAATGAATGTTCCTAGTAAAATACCTATTTTTCGTAGAGCGTCAAGTTCTAAGTAAAAATGTTACTCGACAACGGTTTAGATTAGACTAACTTTTTACATCCAGCTACTTGTGTACACTTATCAATTATTTCTGAAAACACATTCTATTGATATAATAGCTACTTTCGACTAGAGTATTGAAGGGACTAAATACTAGTACCATATAGTACCTAGACCAAGCTGTCCTATAGGGAATAACTTTTATATATTTTCCTACATAATTTTGCCATAGGAATACATACAAAAATATAAAAGACTATGTTTCAGTTTGGTTTGAATAAGTTCCTACACTATACATTTGTATTACCAAAGCGTGTACCGAAATCGTTTTTAATGAATTTTCATAGTAAAACGCGGAAAATATTTGATAAGTGTACACAAAAACGCAGCCTACCATTGTGTGTTATAGCTTATTTATTATCCTACGCG
>JARACY010006247.1:0-18003 GCA_029255725.1 Scrobipalpa atriplicella
TATTATTTTTTCGCGAATTCTAAAAAGCTTGTGTAGATAAACAAACAAATCACATACTTACCCTCATAAATTAAATCTCACGATTATGAACTCGATTTAGCTGATACGTACCTGATTTGAGTGCGGTTGCGTTTATAAATTAACAAGCTACTCAAGTTCTGAGTAAAAGTTTAATTTAAACTTGCTTGATCGACTCCCAAGTGCGGTTCTGAGTCTCGACTATAATTGCGGCCCTAAGACTGTCTGAATGTCGTCTAATCGTGTGATCGGAGAATTGAAATACCTGATGTAGCTTACATTGAAATACCTGATGTAACTTAATGCAGACAGACCGAGACTAGTTGCGATCTTCAGCTCGTCAAGTATATAGTCGCTTGTTTGGTGCTGCATCCAGGATATTCAGCCACATGTAGGCTACATCTACAACGCGTCTATTTTTTGACAAACTCTAGTCTTTAGCGTCTATGGTTCAAAATGATAAACAAATCATTTATGTTTGACAGTATAAAATGTGAACATACAATCGTATTTTGTAGTCGTCGTCGTCTTACACTTTAGGACATAATCCCCCTAGGATCTCAATAATTAGTCTGGCGCCACACGCATCCTTTTTTTTTTTTTTCCTCGATTTTGACCAGTTCATCGCACACTTTACTACGCTTCGTCTACCGTCCCGTGGCCGCCACGCCACTCGAGAACATTTCTGCCCGCGCAGGAGTCAGTCCTACGAGCAAGGTGTACCCCGCGCACTAGGATGCTACTTAAGTTGCGCAATTTTTCGAGATATAGATTATGCTTATATTCGCATATTGCAAACAATAGGACATTGAGCTGCGCTTGCATCCTGCCCGGCGGTATGTAGATCCCTGTTCAAAAACTACGCAGCAGCAACGTTATCGGGTTTCACATACCGATATATATTTATGTTGTTTACTACCTTGAATTCGAACTCTTTTGACGCTGATACGCTATAATTTGATTCTAGTGTAGTAGATAATACTTGGAACTACAGAAATTTCTTGTCGTATTATCTCTCACCAATTCGTATAGTGAGTAATGGGTATGGTAATTACCACCCGACGGGGAGGGAGGCTCATGTCCAGCACTGAACTGTTGCAATCTATGTAGTATGGACAATTAGTATCTTTCTCTATGTGAGATAAATATGTTTGAGATTGATGGCCCATTTCCAGCAATTAGAGGCGTCATTAAAACATTAAACTTTTTATGCACTTTTTCCTTTTTCTACCTTTTGTATTACAATTAGGTACTGTCCGTAATCGCGCCAATTATCTACCTTTACACAACGATTACATTCTGAGCTAATTAGTTAGCGCATACTGAGTGTTAGGTGTATTAATATTTTGTGATTGTCTGAAAAGAAAATATACATATCCCTATAAATAAAATAAATTAGACTCCCACACAAAACCATTTGATCTACTAACTCTATTATGTTTTTTTTTAAGGAAGCCATTTTCATACCCTTCGTCAAAGAATAGAATAGCTTTGTAACTATGTTACGGACAAAATAATAAAACGATTGCATTCATTAATTTTTTTCTTTCTTTATTAAGACCGCTAGCCTGCTAGCCTGCTACACACATGCCAGAAACGAGCAGCCCGCACGAAACTCAACCTTAACTCCAAGCGCTCAGTAACTTTTGCATGCCGCCGGCACGGCCGCCAGCCTTGCTTGCGGCGGCGGCATGTGTGTAGTAGCAGCCTTTACCTACACGGTACCTACACCCAAAAAGAGTTCCGTGTTTTTATATCTGCCATGCAGTTAAATTTTACCCTCTATTCTATTGGATAGACCTTGAAGTCACCAGTTATGATAAGCGATGAAAACAAATAAACTTCATTTTAACTTTATTAGAATGTTACGTCATAAAATGAGTAAATTATAAGTTAAAAAAACTTTTTTAAAAAAGCTTTAATTTTAAATGCGCTGAAAAGAATAAAATAAAATTTTCCTTTAAACTTTTACTATCAATTTACAACGTCATTACATAATTTTTATAATATAAAAGCTTGTCGTGAGATTTAATTTATGAGGGTAAGTATGTGATTTGTTTGTTTATCTACACAAGCTTTTTAGCAATCTCGCGAAAAACTTTATTTTATTCTTTTTAGCGCATTTAAATAAAAGCTTGTTTTAAAAAGTACTTTTTACTTTTAATTTATTTTTAGAATCAGCTCAAGGAGCCTTTTCATTATATACTGATTGATTCTAAAATATAATGTATATGTTTTTCAATACAAAAACTTTGTAACTTCATAGCTGGAAACGGCCTCATAGTATTTTTTTCAACACCAACATATACGTGCTTCGGTTCGGGACCTCCTTAACAAGGATCAGAAGTCAAAATGAGGGGCTCGAATTTTTCAAACGAAACTCCTCTGAGAGCCTGTCCTATAGGTAATATAATAATACTAAATACTGTAACAAATAAAACAAATGACCGGCCATTGAATTATTGTAACATTACAGTCAAATCAAATTATATCTTTTACAATGTAGTTTTAATGTTGTTAAAGTCAGAGTCAGTTCTCTACATTACTATTTGATGTGGGTGTTACCAATTGTTAAATTAACTAGGTAGTAGGTGTACAGTACAGTTTCATTAAATATGCTGTTTACTTTACCTACTTACAATAACCGATTATTAGATAAAGTTTATTGCCATGAAAGTATTGTCGTACATTGTCGTACCTATTTTCATGTGACTTGGCCATCGAGTGCAGTACTCTCGGCGAATACAGGGCTAAATTTAAATCTTGGCATCGGCTACGCTCCGACTCCGAGCTACTCTACGTAAATTGTGCACTTTCAGATTCTCAAAACATTAATAAATAAATTATTCCAAACCAAAAGGCGGAGCTTATTGTAGCATTTTCACGTAGTAAAAAAAGCGGCCAAAGGCGAGTCGGACTCGCGCACGAAGGGTTCCGTACCATCATTTATAAAAATGGCAAAAAAATCATGTCTTTTGTCCGACTCGCACTTGGCCAGTTTTTAGTATTTGTTGTTATAGCGGCAATAGAAATACCTCATCTGTAAAAATTTCAACTATCTAACTATCACGGATCATGAGAAACAGCCTCCGAAACATTATCTACAGAAACAAACAAAAAAAACATGTTTTTTGTATGGGAGCCCCCTTATTATTTATTATATTCTTTTTTTAGTAGGTATTTGTTGTTATAGCGGCAACAGAAATACATCACTTGTGAACATTTCCACTGTCTCACTATCATGGTTCATGAGATACAGCCTGGTGACAGACGCACACACAGACAGACAGCGAAGTCTCAGTTTTTACTCTTTGGGTACGGAACCCTAATAATAACTAAAAGATTATTCAGATTTAGCCCTGATTGAATAGTGATGTGAATCGCCACTGACAATAATAATTAATGTCCAATAAAAAGAAACTGTTTGCCACTTTTTTCATTCAAAGTATTCAAACTAAGGTACTGTTCTCGCACGACGCGTCGCAAGAACTTGCGATGTTACCAAGGAAAATTAATTCGTTGAAGGTGTCTTCCTTGCCGAACAAATTCACAACAGAGCCTAAATTCCCGGATTTCTTTCTCATCGTCTAAAATACATAGGTATTAGGTATTAAAGGTGAAGCTAAGCTGCATTAGTGTAATAAACATCTCGTTTACTTACTCAAAAAGTACCTACTAATAAAAAAAATTAACGCCAAATCTATCACCGAATAATGTATTATAAGTACTCGTAAATACGAGATTTATGTCTGTCTGTCTGTTTGTTTGTTGCTCTTTCACGCCTAGTCGACTGAAAGGACTTTGATGAAATTTGGCATGGTGATATTTATGGTAACGTGAAATGGACATAGGCTACTTTTTACATCGGGAAAATATCTTATTCCCACGGGAAAACTCATTTCGCGTGGGTGAAACCGCGGGCGGAAAGCTAGTCTATTTTATTTATTATAGTTTAAATACTTTTTTTTTTACTTATCCACCCTGACTGGCTTAGGTATTATTTTATAATGTGCCGATGTTCACACGTTTGGTGGTTACTTTACTATCACTTCACTTTCAGTTTGTTATGGCGCCAATCTCTGCTAATGTACAGTACAATGCATTAATGCATTAACGTCTCAGCTCATAATGTCCTCTTCTCTTGGCTTGCTTGATTTTTTTAGGTTTGGGGTAAAGTCCGTTATAATATGGGTAACAGTATTGAAAAGGTTAAAGACCACTGATTTAGACCAATGATTAAAAAATATTGAACCATATCCATTATTTTTTAATCATAAGCCTAAATACAAAATTAGAAGTTCCTAACTTAAAAATAAATCGGACTTTAAAAAACCCTTTTCACTCCTTTGGGGGTAAAATTATCAAAATCGCTGCAATACACGTGTTAAAATACTTACATAAACTGCAAGCTAATAACAAAAAACAATGTAACATTTTTTATTGATGTTTGGTTGTAGTAACTAAGTAGATTGAATTTTATAGAGTACAGTGGTGAGATTCGTTATTTTTGTTAAGTCGCGTGCTAAACGAATCGACACGAGTGTTGACTAAACATAATTAAATGAAATGGAATCCACGTAGTCAATACAGAACAATGTATCAAATGAGAGTAGAACTCGTGTTCTAATCCTACAGGATTTATTAAAGCTTTTCACAACGACAATGTTAGCTAGTAGGTAATCAGAAATTGTTTTATAATAATCAGACTTTTATTTGATTATTGAAATAAAATCAATATTTACCTACTTATGGGAAATATAGGTATTATAATTCCCACTATGATAATTAACTTTAAATGAATTGAATGAACCTTTGGTTTCGACTATAAATATGCTTAGCTTTAAAATTAATTAAATTAACTTTAAAAATTATGATTTCGACTTAAGTAATATAGTTGTCATTAAAATTATTACTTTGCAGCATGCAATTGAATTTTGTATGTAGTGGATATGTATGAGTGTAGTAAATATATACCTTACATATAACATAATAATAAATCTTTGTGTTAGGACCACCGTACCGAGTTCCAATCTATCAATCATAGGAGGAACTTGGTATACCCGGGATGGGTAGCAGTTTATAAATTTATCTATCATCTATCTATCAGTTGGCGCATTCTACGTTTTTTATTGTTCATACCCCAGTATGGAAACATTTATGAACATCACATAATACAATATAAGTATAAATGTATAAATATATCTTGCAGTGGTTAAAGTCACCAATTAAACGTTTTAGTACTCCTTCCGTAGACCGGGATACAGCTATGTTTATGGAGCTCTCTTTCTGTCCCGCGGTTTGAGCTGGAGTGAACCTTCCACTGTGAGAACTGTTGAGAACATCTTGACATCTATTTTTGTCTGACTTTTTAATGTTCGTTCAGAAATTACCTATAGAAATAGAAATAGAATAGAAAATATTTATTTGTCACCAAATAAGTACAAACATTTTCTTAAAGTCAAACTTATTACCTAAGAAATTTCTTAATTGAAATAGAATTTAGGCGACAAAAAGGTCACGCTCAGCATATGCTACGGAGGTGTGTAGGTCACCGCCATAGCGCTGGTCTTCCGCGAAATTGTCTGGTTTTAAAATAAATAATGTATTGTACCTACCTATTATTTTACAGTGCTGATACTACTGAACTACTATTATATTATGTAGCTCAGTGGCTGATACCTAATTTTATTAGCCTTATTAAATAAACGTTTAATAAATTAATTAGATGAGCTAACTACCTTAAATCTAATTAAAACTGGAAAGAAACTCACAACAAATAATCAACTTCCTTCACGTCACCTTTTGAATCTTTTAATTTTACGTGTAGTTAGTTTATTTTGACGAGAGCCAGTGAGTGCAATTTTCTCCAAGTCTAGTTTAAATTTGTGTAAATGTTTCGAAGTTCATCACGTACCCAACAATGTAACTAATGTAGCAATCATCATAGTTCATCCACACCGCGGTTTGATTATAGTTAAGTCATGTCCTGCCTGGTTTCCGATGGTGGGTACTGGCTGATGCTTTCAGTTTCCATCTTATTTACCAATAATATATAATAGCTAATAGCAACCCGTCATCATCATCCCAAAAAATATTATCTCTTGGTAGGCCAAGCTTATTGTTGCAGTCAATATTATTATTAATAATGCAGCATATATTTTTTTATAATGCAGCCAGATCAGTATTTTTATCTAATCATAGAAAAACAGGCGTTAATAATAAAGACTAATACTTATTTAGATTTTTCAACCACGATCATAGTACCTAGGCGTTAATGTGAGAAGGTTACCTATAGGTTTGGTATAGGGGACATCGCTGTATGATACGCTCCATCGTTTGGTCCTCTTCACCGCATTCACACAATTAAATACTTAATTAGCGGAATCTCTCCAGCCATATTTGTGTTGGAGGTAATGACTCCCACGCGGCACCACAAGTTTCGTAGTTGATCGAAGTCTGGTAGTTTTGACGTCGGTTCTTGGATTTGTGTGCCTAGCCGACCGAGCCGTTGTTTCGGTCTATTGTGACCCCCAATACTTCTTGGCATTAAAATTGATTGGACTATTATGTATGCTAGGCTGGGTGCCGAGATTGTTTGATGTCCGTAAATAGCGCGTGCCGAATAAAGTTCGAGCCTCAGTTAAAGCCTTGTGGCGCATGATGGTTTCACAGGTCTCCAACATTGTAGTCAGAGTGAAATGAAGGATTGGTGATCATACCTCCACGTTATTTCTAGATTGCAACTTATTTATTTCCGGATTACAGTCCTAGCTAGAACAAGGGAACACAAACACGAGTTACAGATCAAACAAGTTTGATTACAAAACCGTAAAGTAATTTAAAATTGTATTGCTTCATCTGGTACAAATAAAAAGCAATATAGTCTCCTCATATGATATCAAAATTCAAATCATTGCAAATAGTAACAAATAACAAACATTGTTAAACGCAACATAATAGAACTCTATGAAAATTTGAGAGTCCTCAGACAGAAATTATTAATTGAACATTTGGAATCGTAGTTTTAAAACTTGTTTCAAGAGTTTCTAGATTGTTGTAAGTATTTTGATTTGCTAAAATGAGATTTGACGGCACATGCTGCAGTATTAACAAAAACCGGTCAAGTCGGACTCGCTCACCGAGGCTTCCGTAAAAACTTGGGGGTATTAAAGCGAATATAAAACCCCCAGTTTTGTTCCCCCGAAAAGGTAACTATTGTAAAGACTTTTTTCACACAAAAATATGAACTGGAGTGAAGGACAAAACTTAACTTAGCTGTTGTCTCCATACTTGATATAGGGAGAGGAACACGAAAATAAGTTTGTAATGAAAAAATCCTTTTTTTCGTGATGTGTGAACAAATTTACAGTTTTCGGATTTTTTCCTTTGATTATGCTATTAGACACTGCTTCTTTCTAAATTTCAGAATTGTAGGTCAACGGGAAGTACCCTATAGGTTTTTGTATCTTGAGGAAGGCAAAACCTTTAGGGTACTTCCCGGTGACCTAGGATCTTGAAATTTGGCAAGAAGCAACGTCTCCTAGCCTAGCACAATCAAAGGAAAAAATCCAAATTCTACATTGTTTTGGTTAGATCACAAAAAAAAATATACTTTTAGTTTTCGGTTCCCTTGCAATTAATCAAACAAACGTTCGTATCTTTTGATTGCGAAGACTTAGAAGTATGATTCTTTTACAGCTTCAAGGGATCCTAGACTTATTCCTAGATTTATTTTTAGGGTTCCGTACCTCAAGAGGAAAAAAGGAACCCTTATAGGATCACACGGTTGTCCGTCTGTCTGTCTGTCTGTCCATCCGTCCGTCTGTTACCACCCTTTTTCTCAGAAACGCGTGAAGGTATCAAGTTGAAATTTATTCTGAATACTCAAGTCAGTGTTCCTTGAAGATGTAAAAGAATCATACTTCTAAGTCCTCGCAATCAAAAGATACGAATGTTTGTTTGAATATTTGCAAGGGGAACAAATACTAAAAGTATATATTTTTTTGTGATCTAACTAAAAATATATACTTTTTATGACTATATTAAGATAGAATTTGCCAATTAACACTATCTTTGCGAAAGTGTATTATCATTAATGATCTAATATAACGCACAATTTAGTGAATGATCTCCTTGATGATGATGATGGTGCTGAGTGTGTGTTTTGTTTTCAGAGACAATGCACGCGAAACTCGCAACAAGGCGGAGAAGCAGCGGCGCGACAAGCTGAACCACTCCATCTCGGAGCTAGCGGCGATGGTGCCGCCAGTGGTCGCCGCCAATAAGAAGATAGACAAGACCGGCGTGCTGCGGCTCACCGCGCACTACCTACGCGCTCATCAATACGGTAATCTTAGGACAGCAACAAGGCGGAGAAGCAGCGGCGCGACAAGCTGAACCACTCCATCTCGGAGCTAGCGGCGATGGTGCCGCCAGTGGTCGCCGCCAATAAGAAGATAGACAAGACCGGCGTGCTGCGGCTCACCGCGCACTACCTACGCGCTCATCAATACGGTAATCTTAGGACAGCAACAAAGCGGAGAAGCAGCGGCGCGACAAGATGAACCACTCCATCTCGGAGCTAGCGGCGATGGTGCCGCCAGTGGTCGCCGCCAACAAGAAGATTGACAAGACCGGCGTGCTGCGGCTCAGCGCGCACACCTACGCGCTCATCAATACGGTAATCTTAGGACAGCAAAAAGGCGGAGAAGCAGCGGCGCGACAAGCTGAACCACTCCATCTCGGAGCTAGCGGCGATGGTGCCGCCAGTGGCCGCCGCCTACAAGAAGATAGACAAGACCAGCGTGCTGCGGCTTAGGTACTGCGCATTACCTATGCGCTCATCAACTTAGATCCGTGCCTAACACCCTGTATAATAGTTACCGCTAACACACAGTATTACCATAAACAACAGGCCTTGTAGGTATATTATTGGCCGTCATTAAGTGCACCAAACAAAAATCCACATAAAATCGACTTTTAAGTCGGCGGAATTGGTGTGTCGTAGGTATACGACCGAAGGTTCGGCCGCCGAACGTTACGTAAGTAGATGTGTTGCTACCGACACCCCTCTGGCCACCGTATAGGAAATGCTGCCAGCTTTACGGGGACCTGCCTGATGGAGGCGCACTGAATGACTTATTTTTATTTTTGCCTTTCTAGCGTAATTATTAAGTATTCCATGACGTTTATGTTCGTTGTGCTTATTTTTGAAAAAAATATACCAAAACCCATACGATACGCGGAAACAAGGGATCGAAGTAGGTAACTTTCTGATCGATGTTTTTATTTGGAGGAGTAAGTAGAGTTCGACTCATTAAGATGTTTTCCGCAGTCTTCTTCTTCTGAAGGACTCAATTACAGAGTTTTACACTGCCTATGAGAATGGCCTCCTACCTGATAACTTATTGGACTTTATCCAAACCAAATATGGTAACCAAAAATAATCATCAAAATATGGTGGTCCTGACCCGGGTCCGAATCTTTCGTACCTTCCCTGCTTGCCTCTAGAGCAGTGGTCTTCAACCTTTTTGACCCCACGGGCCAAATTTCCTTAAAAAATTTGTTGGCGGGCCGCAATTTAACAAAAAAATATATTTACCAATAAAATATATTTATAATTATTTAAATATTATATTATAACACAACACTTTTAAAATTTGTTTACATGTTACCAACAAATTAACATCCATCCGATCCATCCAACAATATCCAAACTTTCAAACATCCAAACTATCGAATTTTATAATACATATTTGTAGGATTTTAGTGTAGAATGAAATAATTTCATAACTATTAGCGATATCGATGCAAAGAGAGTAAGAAAGAAGGTACTAGAACTAGACTAGACTGAAAGGTTTTTAAATTTCAAAAATTCATATGACTTAAATAAAATTAGTTACTTAAAAGTTTTGCCGCCTAACCCTCCGGGCCGCAAGCAAAGGCTCCACGGGCCGCACTGCTCTAGAGATACCTTCCCGCTATTTAAACTATGATAACTTTTACGTCTATAAGTACTATCTTCTTCATGCAGTCTTGAACAGTCTTTCTGGATTGCGGAAATATTTTTGTAGTAGGTTAGGAACACGCTATTATGACGTGATCAGAGAATTATACAATAGGTACGGCGCAGTTCAATCCGACTCAGATCTAGTTATTGCTTTTTGCAAACTTCTAGTTTCACCGCATTCCTCAGCATGATTGTATTTTGTATCGGAATGCAATCTCCACCTACTGCAATTAGTTACTCGAGAGAAATCCTACTGAACGGACAAATATTCTTTCGCGTCTCAGGAGCGTGTGGCGGTGCCAATCACATTTAGTCGTACTTCGCTCGTGCAGGTGCGCTTAGCACTCGTCTTTATTATGTTATTGATTACACCTCGTATCCTACTTGAAATTAAGTGGAGCGAGGGAGGTGACAACCAATTAGCTACTTTACGATGAACGATACTGTGTCTTCATTACATTCAGATAGACGGAGAACGAATCTGAAACTTTAATAAACAAAATGGGATTTACGAGTAGAAATGAATCAGAGAATTTAACAAATAAACAATAACTAAAGCATCAATGTAGGAAAAGTACTTACTTCATGGCGTCCATGTGTTGCGAATAAATGGAAAGGGGAGGAACGTGTTTGTAGTAAGGTAATAAGTATAAATCATTGTGAAAGTGACGACATAGGAATTTATATGGCAAGTCCAAGAGCGCACGCTACTCTTTGCAACCGCAACAATGATGTTGATGCGGCATTGCAAACTACACGACTTAAGTAATTAAAATAAATCGAACGTAACTGACAAGAGTTGAGTTGTTGTATTGTATCTTACCTAATCAATATCAATATTTATACTGGGGCTAATACAGGGTGTTAACATTGACTATAATTTCTGCTTGCTTTTGTTGAAGTGAAGGTGATACAAATCCTTTTCCTAGGTATTGCGTTTTGACATCCCAAATCCCGTTAAAGCATGAATAAGATAGAGTTTCAGTTAAAAAAAAATACTATCCGGTGTCAAGTACGCTACAAACTGACCATGTTAAGTAAGTATCGTTCTTTTTTTTTTGTGGGACTTTTTAAATATTTTGTTTATGTTCCTTTATACTGAAAAACCCCCTAAGCGGTCACGCAATTAAATTAACAACCTGTTGTTATAAAAAAAAAATGTTTTAAAATTTTAAAATACAAAACATAATATGCTACGAGTATGAATGCACCTCCTCTGTTTACTAGTAAGAACGCATTGATTGACATGACTCATTCAATTAGAATATTAATGTTCTAGGCAGATAGGTACACACCTATCTACTTCATTTCAAGAAAAAACATTTATGGCAGGTTGAAAAATGTCCTATTAACGCGCTTTGAGCGATTAAAGCCCGTCTTTAAATTAGATTAATATTTTAAAACAATTTGAACCTACATCGGCTACCAGTTTTCTAACACCTTCTTCATTTTAAAACAAATGCTTATCTCGGTCGAAAGTATCATGGCATTTTTGCCTATTGTGGGCAATGAACAGAACTGCATGGCAATAACTTGATTCAGTGCATTTAGTCTATTTGCGTCAATTCATGCTTTAACGACACACATTCAATACTTTGCTGAAACAAAAATACCTATACACAAAATGATCACCCTTGCAACCGATGAAAGTATGCAGAATATGTCCAATATTTACGAGGTGGATAAAGACATATTGTATGACATGATGTGGTGTCTATCATAAACAACACAGACCATAAAGAAGAACCTAACGGTATAAACAAGATCGTGCGAAGTAACGTGCGCGGTGCGCTCGCGCACGTGTGGCGCCATGCTTCCCGCGCTAAGGACATACGCACACTGGACTGGGCTGGCTGCGCCTGCGCCGCGGGCCGCCGTAGGCGAGAGACATACATATACCACTCCAGACTAGACTAGACAGACGGCGATAAGTAATAGTACTTTGTATTGGGCTAAAACATAAGTAGCTTCTTCGAAGTTTATGTATTTGCAGTTGGCCGAAGTTACTACCTACCTATAGATAGTATAGGTAGGTCTTGGTACATGCATAGAAAGGAACCATAATAATATGTAGGTACCTACAAAGTTATTTTTATGAAACATAGTGCGATATCAGTGATCAATCATAACAAATCGGCTCTAATTACGAGTCCGTATCTTTCGCTGCCGCTGACATTGTGACCATATTCACAGGGTTATTTTAGGTAGGTAGGTAGGCAAGGAGTCAGTTTGATATTGCTGCTAAGAAAGTAGGTACTTAATTAGGTAGGTACCTACTTGCATGAACTTGGGAAAGGGAAAACAACGTTTTTTCCTGCGGTCTAACCAGGTTTCAGCCTGCAAAAGCTACACGAGTAGTAGAGTCGCGTTTTCAGTGTGAAGATAATCAAATAAGTATACCTAACCTATGTTACTGTAAAAGCCCGAAGTGCGGTAAAAATTGCATTTACCGGTAAAACCCAAGATTTACCGATCTTTTTTGGCAAAACCCCAAAAGTATGGTGATCATCGTTAATTTCGCACTTTTATCACTATTAACTTGATTAATCCTACGATTTACCTCAGAGGACATTATGTTGAAATAAACTTCCTATAACGTATTCAGCAAGCCGTCTTAAAATCGTATCGACGCGACAGTCGAACGGCAGGGCGGAAAGCTAACTAGTCAAGAAGGAAGCTGTTTGTTTAAGTGCCTGTCTGGCTTTACTCTTGTCTTGACACTATCTAAATTTCAGCTCTAGATCCAGAATAACAAACAATGCCTTTCGAAAAATCATTTCGAAACTAATAGGTTCTTCGAATGTAATGAAAAAAATAAAATATAAAACTTATTGTATTCGCCATTGTTAACAATAACAATACAAATAAAAACGTTTTCAACTCTTACTACACTGTACGCAGGCAAAGCTTACAGACAAGTAAAAATAATAATAATTGAAATCGAACAATGCGTACCGTAATCGGAAGTCCGATTCTGCTACACATTGTCCGTTTTCATCCGATAAATCGGATCGGATCGGAAGGTTTGAAGAACGCTTAAAACAAATAAATTATTTTGTTTTTATTTATTTATCTTAGTGTTTGGAGACTCGATCGGTCGGTCTGGTGAGGACTTCTCAGCAGAGTCGAGCGAGCTGCTGCTCTCGCTGCTCGGAGGGTTCCTGCTCACCACCACCTACAGGGGCCTCGTCGTCGTCGTCTCCCAGAACATACAGCAGCTCCTTGGCCACAAAGAGGTCAGCAAACAAAAACGAATCATGGGCAACACAAACAAATTTGTAGAATTTGGTCACTATTTATGATAATTGATAAACGATACGATATTATTCTCCAGAAACCAGGAAAGCTAAAAGTAAAATTTAAAAAATGAGTGGTGTGAAAGTTCTGTAGGACACATAAGAAAATACTCACCAAGTATGACGACGGTTTAAAATTTAAGAAAACACTAGTAATAGTACATTGTTTATCGAGGGGAGAACATGACCGATTCCAACGAGGGTGTAGTTTGAGGCCCGAAGCGCAGCTGAGGGCCTCAATAAACACGAGTTGGGAATCGCATTTTCTCCCGAGTGATACCATAATACTACACCTACGAGGAAAATATAATTAAAAATCTTTGTAAGATAAAGAATGATATCACTCACATTACATAAGAAGATATCTTAAGAACATTTAAAGTGTCATCATCCATTCGAACTTGATTCGAACAGAACACAAACAAACAAAACACAATTGTTACACATTACATCTAAAACACTAAACACTTAATTTACATTAAATAAATAAATAAATATATAATATAAAATCAAAGAACGAAAAAGAATTCGCGCGGACCTGTTGATTTTGCAATATTTTTTACTTGAAAATATAAAAGAGGCAAATGAAACAAAGCACATACTGCCAAAAAGTGTAAGTGGCCAGTATCAATTTGTGGGCTTCGAGATACAAACTTTTTGTTTTTTTGGCATCCGCCTGTTTCTAGTCTTGAATTATGAATTTTAAAAAAAATAAAGGAGGGGAGAAAATAATAAATAAATAAAATATACATAATATAATTTATTTATTTATTATGTTCTCCCCTCCTTTATTTTTTTTATTAAATTATTATTTATTATATATTAAAGTATATTATATATATTATAAATAAATTTTCTCCCCTAGAGGAGAAAGTAAAACACCTATATATTTTTGCCGCCCGCATATTCGTTCGCTTGGATTTACGTACTTTCTTCCCTTTTTTCAAGTAAGAACTAATATACTTTCCGAATAGGTGTAGTATAAAATAAATATATATCCCATTTCCGTATATTTCATACTCGAATATTGCTATTCATTCTGTGAGAGCACGACTTAACTTTCTATATTTTTTCTATATTCTATAATAATTATTGTCGTCCGTTTCTGTTCTCTCTGGGAGAAAATGACAGGTCATTTAGTCAAGTTTTAGTGATTTTGTGTGCAGCCAAATTGCCCCCATTAACTACTCTAGGTGCCTATTGATATTTTAATTAATTGCTATTTCTAGCTGGACCTTTTGGGAAAGAATATATTCAACTACGTCCACCCCGATGACCACGCTATCCTCAGAGAAAATTTGATGCCAGATCTTCACCTGCTGGGTCCCAATGGAGAGCTGCTCATCCCAAACGAACCTGACGGGAAAAAACATATTGCTGAAGCACTAGCCAAAGACAAGAGACGTTTTTTAATCAGGTAATCCAATATTTTTTTCTTTTGATTAAGTATATTTGTGAACATGCAATTATGAAGCCAGCCAACAGAAAGATCGTAAAAATACTTGTCTGAACGGTATGATAAACGTCTTCAGAGTAAATACGTTACTTTGGCAGGTTCCAGAAGCATATGCAGCGTTCAGAGCCGCCCGACGTACGTGCCCTGCTACGTGGAGGGCACGCTGCGGCAGGCGGACCGCGCGCGCGCCGCGTGCCCGAGCGAGGCTGCCAGGTGGTGCGCCGAGCCCGCGCCCGCACCGACAACCCCTTCTCAAGCGGCAACGATGTCGTGAGTCTTTTAAATAGTTGTTCGGAGCCGCCGGCTTACGTGCCCTGCTACGTGGAGGCGTGCCGAGCGAGGCTGCCAGGTGGTCATGGTCAACCAGGGCAAACTCCAGCGGCACCGAGGTCGTGGAGTACTGTAGATTTTAGTATCTTTCAGCGACAACCTTGTTGGATGACAAATCAGGTTTGCCTGAAAAATCTTCGATGGTTTGGGGTGAAAAATATTCTGCCGTTCCCTAGGCTTTTTCCGAATTTCTCGGGGTCAACCTAATTTAGGGGATTGAACGAGAATACTGGTTTTTACACAGAGTGACGCTATCTGAACTCTAACCCAGAAGGTAAACCCAATCCTAGATAGGCTTTACCTAGTACCTACTTAAGGGTAGCAACACACCTGCGTAACGTTCGGGGGCGGAACTTTCGGCGGCCGAAGCTTATTCGGTCGTATAGGTACGACATACCATTGAACGGGATTCTTGTTCGGCATGCTGAAATGACGATTAATAATATGGCGCTATATAAAAGAGTTATGGTAATACAGGGTGTTAAGGGTATTATGTATTCGACCGAACCTTCCGCAGGTGAGAGGCAATGCAAAATGCATTGGCAGAGTGTTGAACGGAACCTTCGGCGCCGAACGTAACCATGTGTGTTGCTGCCCTAAGTGGCCAATCCAGCTGTCAAAGTTTTCGAGCCGCCAAAAGGCGAGGATATTAACCGAGACGAGACCAGCTAAACTGCTCAATGTGCCTTTCGAAGCACGGAAACGCTCGTGTTGTTATACTACTATCGGCGGTCATCTATCTGTCGCAGTGATCTGGTTAAATCTGCTATTTGATTGAATGACTAGCTCGTTCATTGAATGGCTGAATTCAATTGAATCACTAGGCCGATCGTTGATTGAACAAGCGTCACTCAACGTCCAACTAGTTAGCTGATTGAAACATACTCGTAGCCCTTTGAACAGGGCGGACGTAAAATCAGTCAGGTGATCCTTACCTAACCCATCCTAACCTAAACCTAACCAAAATCGCTCGCGTTTTATAAAATTTCGTGGTTTTTTTTTCCGTATTTTGGGACGGTCGCCGGCTGCTGCCGCAGCACGCTCGCTGCGCTCTCTCGGCTCCCTCCGTGTTGTTGACACTAGCAACCTAACAACAACCTACTGACCTGGAAACCTTTCTGGATGATGAGGTTTTTTGTTTTTTTGCGGGGGGCTGCGCCCCCCCAACCCCCGCTTTTGGGGAGCTGTGCCCTCCCCGTCCCCCGCTTCGAGCCGCGCCTTAGAAGTCGGCTATATCCCATTCAACGACTTCACTAAATGACGTTCAGTCAAGACGTTGAACGTTACATTCAACGACTTCTCGAGTTGTCCTTTAGTGATTTAATTAAATGCCGTAATTCAATTAACGAGCTAGTCATTCAATCAAATCGCTTATTCAACTAGATCACTGCGACATATCCATGGCCTAGGCACGGCTATGGATTCTTAAATTTCGTTATCGGAATGAATAAACACTGACCAACCACTTGACCAACGAAACTTTGGTGAAAAATACAAATCTTTGCAAAATTGTTTCGGTTTAGATGTAGAAGTGAAATTATTTTTGTTTTTAGGTGTTCATCGGCTTGGCCCGCCCGACTGCCGAGACGTTCATATCGGAGAAACGTTTGGAGGGTTACCGCATGGAGTACCGCACTCGCCACTCGGTGGATGGCGAGATCATGGAGTGCGAGCAGCGGATCTCCTTGGTCGCCGGTTACATGACCCACGAGGTCAACGGCGTCAATGCCATGAACTTCATACACCGCGACGATGTGCGCTGGGTCATCTTCTCTCTTAGAGAAAGTATGCTTCATTTCATTCTTTTTTAAGTTTTGGGGTCATCATAGCTCTGCAAAAGGAATAGATGCGCCCTCGAACGCTGTAGAAGATACCTATACTGGTGACCGTAAAGCTTCGGGGTCAATTTGAAACATAATTGCTTAATAAGGCTTTTCAATTAGGAAATGGTTTATGGGGACCGTTATTATGCGGACGCGTAGTTTTATTTATACTTAAGATTTCTTTGTAGGTATATTTATTTTCTTCTAAAATTGTATTGTCCAAATTGTTTATAAATCTAATTTTATCCTTCATTATTTCAGTGTACGATCAACATCGGCTCCAAGGCGAGTCCTGCTACCGTCTTATGACAAAAAGTGGGCAGTTCATCTACATGAGGACGCGGGGGGTCCTGGATGTGGACCAAGACACCAGGGCCGTCAGGAGCTTCGTGTGCATCAACACTGTGGTCGACGAGGAACAAGGGAAGCACCTCATCAGGCTGATGAAGAAACGCTGCTTGAATGTAATCAACTACAAAACCCCTTCACCGGCGGCGATCGCAGAATTAAAGAACGCGGAGGAAGCAGTAAGTGTTGCACAGTCCTCATTTAGAACGAAATTGTATCGTGAACATAACTCACGTCACAATTGGCTACTTTCCAACTAGTCAAATCAGCAACTTTTTATGAAATGTCAAAAACGCTTTTTTGTATGAAAATAGTAAATTATGACGTCACATTTTAGTATATATTGACTAATCAAATGAATAACTTGTATACTTTTAACTCGATTGTTAAAATCGAAATGTGCATTATTTTTAAAATGATGAATGAAATCCACAATATTTTTAGCCATCAGTTTTAAGTATAAACGTTTTAAATTTTTTAAGCTACCCAGTCAATCCATCGGAGACCCCTTTAGGGACTGTGGCACAATAAATGGCGCAAGTACATTAGCAAAGCCCGATCTGCTCGTCACGATTGTCAATTTGTTCAGAGTAGGCGCTTATGATTGGTAGACCTTCCAGTTGTTTCTGCCATTGTATATCTCTTAGACTTTGTTCCCGAGAGGCTCGTACGAGCCGGGCTCTAGCGCGTGCGACACTTGGATAGACTCGTCGGTTGCGGATT
>JARACY010006248.1:0-17990 GCA_029255725.1 Scrobipalpa atriplicella
AATGTACCTAGCTGTTACCGTAACATTGCATAAACCATAAACCGTTAGATCATAATCTATCTTAGGAAATATATAACCTAACTTAACCTAAGAGTAACGCTGACATAGCCATGAACTTGACTGTAGGTAGTCAACAGGCTGAGTCAGCTGATTTGGAATCGCGTTATAATTTTTTATAAAAACATACAATACAGAGAATATGAAATAGTGTCGATTCCGGAAACATCTAAACAAATCAAACCTAAAAGATCTCCTATGACTTTCTTGACTTGAAAAGAAAAAGAGAAAGAAAAATACTTATGTATTTAATTTGTTTATTTATTACTGTGTATAACACAGTGTAACTTATTGTACGTACCTAACTAAATTCCCGGAAATCCCTGTTTCCCAAATTAACGAACATGGGAAAAGAAAACCATATGGAAGAACTTTTATTAAGAATATTATACACAAACAGATTTGATGATGAGGTTAATTTCATGGAGATACTTCACAGGATTAAAGTTCCTTTAATACTTTAGGAACACCCAATATTCGAAGCAATCATGTGGAGCATTTATAGCTAACAAACGAACACAAGCCGCATGGGATGGTGTTCTAAATTTAAAAAGAATGAGGACACAACTGCGATCGTTTAATTACTATTTGTGATCGTTATAAAAGTGGGTCACAATCAATGTGACAGAATATAACGGATAGAGTTGACGAAGTTGATATCGAAAGCACTGAGTAACTTTAGTACCTTAGTCAATTTAGCATTTTGGTCATTTTGATTTAATAAACTAAATTTTTTGGTTTTAATTTCCAATTTTTCACAGCAACTAACGTCAATACCTACTGCGGAGCAATAAGTAGCTACCCTATGTTATCTACCTAATGAAACTAGATTGTTGAGAAATTACACAGAAACAGTTACAATTTATACTTCAGTGGTCAATGTTTATACAAAATCAAACCCTAACCATGTAAATTTCACAACTTTATTCCTAAAGTTACTCGTTGTTTTATCGAGTGGATTTTCGAGTTAAAACTAAAAGTCCGGCTCTATACCTACCTACACGTGAAAGATCCAGACCCAGTTAAAGGCGACGATTTGCCAAAAAATCTACTTTATCGTTTAGGTCACTTCTTTTGTTTTTTGCCTGACTGTGTCGTCTGTTTCAACGACTTTACCTAACTAACCCCTCCTGTTCTTCCTTAGGCGTTCTCCGCCAGTACTACGATGAGGACGCAGCTTCCTTCGCGTGGGTGCGCGCGGCGGTGCACGGCGGCTGCCTGCACGCGTGGCGCGAGGGCACGCTGCCGCGCCGCTCGGCCGCGCGGCTACCCCTGCGGCACCTGCATCTACGCCCCGCGCCAACACTGCCCAACGCTTTCCAGCTGTCCCGCCTAAGAGACGACGAGTCCGTCGCCACTTTTCAGGTGAGATACCTCAATACAAGTCACATCTCTAGTTATGTAGTAAATTACACAGCGGCTGCCTGCACGCGTGGTGAGAATGGTTGCTGCGACGACGAATCCGTCGCCACTTTTCAGGTTGGATACCTAATCAAGAGATCCCTAGAACATTTCAGACAAAGATTCCAAGAAATTACTTGTATATAATATATATTGAACCTTACCTATTGCATACGAACTAAACAGGGTTTCCTATATTTCGATAAAAGATTTCTCTAGCCATATTTTTTTGTAATTACTTTCGTACGTCAATAATTCCTTAGAAACCCTTTGTCAATTATCCAAGCAGCCTTTGCCCTTCTGCCTTTTGCCTCAATCGTGACGGGCAGTGTGGGCTAGAAAGACACAAGGAAATTACATAATCTCCGGTTTGAAAAGACAAAAGCCTGTCAAACATTACCTACGAGACTCTTCAAAATAGACGCGAAGAAGCTCTTAAAAAAACTCGAATGAAATAAAGAACTCGTAGTTGTAAATAATAAAGGTAAACGTGTCGCTGATTATGAAACAATATTTGCTTAGTTCATGTAATATTGATTGCAGAGTTCATTAGCCGCACTTAGGAAATAAATATTATCATGTACTTGTGTTCCATAGCAGTTACTTACACGAAATTAGGAGCTTCATAGCTTTATTAAAAAAAACGCATCAAAACATTTTAACCTTTACGTGTTAAGTAAGCCACTCATCTGTGTAGCAGTTAGATCAACGTGAACAGAACCACAATCCCTTTGATTAATAATGCAAAAGCAACTCGTGCAAGCTTTGATGAACATGTGAGCATGTGAGGAACTTCAACAATGTCAGTCGCTGGACGCTAGAAGCATTCTTAGCATATAGAGTCATCAAAATGACCAAGTGTTGAGCGACATAAAATTACATTGTGTGAGCAATCTTCATAGTAGTCCAATATAGAACTACAGTACAGAACTCGAGACTAGAGACTTGTAAAATTTGGTCTGTCGTTTCATAGCATATCTCTGATTCTCGTTCTCTCTTGATTTCTAGATATGGCAATATCTGAAGTTCTTTCTCTTGTGAAAATTATGAATGCAGGACTGGACAATTTAGCAATTCAGCACACTCGACTTGTACCTATTATATATTCTGTGCTTGTACCGTAAGTTTTAGTACAAAAGTGGAAAGAATTATTATTTAAACATTATCAATCCGAAGTTATTCCAAGCCACATCAATCGTCGATTCCCATTTATTCGTAAATCCAATATTCGAAGAGGTTGAAATATCCGGGAAGCTTAGTGTTTAATGGCAGAAATAGTGTTTCACATCGGAGTACGATTTCGATCATTATTGCCGATTAGTGGTTCACCAGTGCGATGAATGTGGGCTAATCACTTGTTCACCGTATGTATTAAAACAGATCTAAATAAGTGGACTAATGAAAGTGCAATAATGCGAGCATTTGTGTTCATTTGTCCGTAAACGACTTCGTGAATGGTGGTTTTTGCAGTTTGTGTGCAAATTTCGTCGACGTCATTTCTTCATTAGCACCTTCACATAAATCATATTTACTACCCAGAACAGTACCTACCCTTGAGGCTGGTTATAGGTATACAAATCTCCATTCCTCTTGGTAGGTATAGGCAGTTTAATGTACCAACGAGCAAGTAATTATTATTTTGAAGAGATGAACCTATTACTATCTGAACAATGTTACCTGTCCCTCGCTGCGTTCCATTGTATTTAGTAAGATTCTTATCATTGAAGTTACATAGCTATCCCAATCAAAAAACAATAAGATTACGACACTCAATATTAATTTGTCGTCGATCAAAGCGTAATAAAACTACAGACTAAATTGTCTACTGCATACAGTGTGTGGTAGCACTGCAGTCTCGTCGCGCCGCTCATTGTCTGCTATTACAATGCTTTCATAAATAATTATCAACGGACACTATAGTAGTAAATACAGCAGAACCTATTGAGTTTATAAAAACATCAGTCAGTAGGTTCTTTACTGTTACGAAGACTGTTGCTAAGTTAAACACTATTGAATCTGCAGAATCTGTGTTTGGTCCCCCAAGTTATTGCTTTTATTTGTGGATTTTCTTAAAATTTGAGGTGAAAATAAAAAAATTTCATACTCTACTATCAAATCAACACATTCATAGGTAATGCAATTTTTAGGGATTCTGATTTCCATCTAGCCTTTGAATTGAACTGTTGTGTTGGCATTGAAAAGGTCTGACATTTACTCTGCTCTTACGCAAAAATAACATTAGCAAAAACATTCTGTATTTATACCGAAACAAAAACACTCGACAAAAAACTGTAAACAACTGTTTTCATGGTAGCTTAATCTGTTTGGTAGACTAAGCTGTAGGTATTTAGGCAGAATAACTACTTGGTCTTAGTCTCTAAATAATTTACATATATTTGTTGTAAGCTTAGCCTGCCGAAGTATGCAAGTCACAAGATTTGATGAATATTTAAAAATAAGTGATACGATCAATTTGTAAACAAGACAACTCATGAATCACTTATCATACAAAGCTTCGAATCTGTAAAGATCTGATAAAGTAACCAAGCAATGTTTAACGAACAAATATTAGCAAAATTTAGTGCTTAGCCCAACAATAATCCATTAAAATATAACTGCAGCAAATGTCCATCAAAACAGCTCCAATATTGCGAAAAAAGATTTTATTAAGCAACAGTTAAATCTCTTTCAACAATCAACAGTCAACTGACTGACGGCAGAGCCTACATCGAAAGAGATATAGAAGTGAATTCATGTGTAGGTAAAGCATCTTCCTATAAACCCATACCCTAACCTCGGGGTAACTTGAGCAACGTCTTGCAAGACGCTGCGCCCCTCGACCCGCCTTTCTCACGACTCGCTCGCCTTAATAGACCTCAATAAAGCGAAACACCCGTAAATCATCACCATTGTGCATTGCGACCATTTGATACCAACATTAACATAAGAAGGGCTAGACGCGCGAAGGTGTTGACATCCAAAGGAAACTCGTTTGGACTCAACTGTAATCCCTAACATAAAAAAACTCCTGCCCGCCTATTCCTTCAATGTAACTCGACTAGCTCTGATTGTAGATCAAGAGCCCTTTGCAATTCCCCTTTCTAGATATTTGCATTTCCCGCCGGACCGCATTCAGCCTCAGCTGGTCCATTATTAAATAATCAAATTCCAATAATATATCCGTCTTGTTAAAATTAAGTCATAAATTGTTGGTCTTTATTGCAATACAAGTTAACCTTTCGTTGTTGCAGACTTGCAATGCGGCGGAATACAACCGATGGGTGCGCGCGCTTTGTGTCGAAATACTTCGACAGACACCATTGCCACAGGTCCGGTTTCTGGACGTACTGCCGGCCGCCGACACTAGCAGAGAACCAAAGAAAGAGGCTCTTCAAATAGAGACTCCCTGTCCTCCCCGGCCGCCCCCGCGCGCGCGGCGGAGGCTGCTGACGTCACCGGAGACGCTCCTGCCGCGCCGGGACCACTCCCCGGCCGCTACGGATGAGGGCATCGTCGTGGAAGACGACGACTACGACTCATCGTCCGACCGCAGCCTCGACCTGACCCTCTCCCTCGACGCCTTGAAGACCACCGACGTCGTCGACGCGCCCGTTCGCAAAGCTGAGGTCGTCAAATGCGATAATTGCAGCAAATTGACCGCGAGCACCCAGCAACATCACACGCTGCCACGCGCGGCGAGATCCAGCGATTCGGAGCAAGGTCGGCATCGTTACCTCAAGCGCTGGGAGGGAACCGCGGGTGGCGCAGAGCGGGGCCGGTTCGCGATGGAAGCGGCGCGCCGCAAGACCTCCTCGCTGGAGAGCCGCGCGCGTTCCTGCTCGCCGAATGCCCACGAAGCGATAGCTCAGTATGTTCCCGTGAGAGAACGTAGGGCGCTGTTCGAGTCGCTCTCGCAAAGCGGGGGCAGCTTGGCTCGGAGCACGGAGCAGCTGACGACGAGGCCTATTGCGGTGATGGAGACGACGCCGCGCCGCGCTGCCTCGCTGCACGACCTGCAGGCGCCGCCGACGCGCTCCGTCAGTGACTTACGCCAGTTCTTCGAGGCGGTGGCGCGCAGCACCGGCGGAGGCCCGTGCTCCGTGGGGCTCCAGAGACACAGTGCTCCTCCCAATCCTATACGCGCTTTTGCTTCGCTCACCTGTGCTTGAGAATGACTTTTAGTGTTTGCGCCGATTGTAAGTGAGAAACCGCATAAAAAGTGATGAATAGGTTTGCCACGGAAGAAAAAATGCTATTCGAATGTGCCAATGAGGACTATTTGCGTGATGGCGCTTGACCGTTCCTGTACATATTGTAGATAGACTCACGGTGTTGACCGCCGACTGTCTCACTAAGTCGTTCGTTTTAAGACTGTTAAAAGTATTGTTATAAAAGTACCTAATATAATAAATGAATAAAATGTATTATTATACCTATATTAATTGAAGTTTTTACTGACATACTTAACCCAGATAGCACGCGTCTCGTGTTGAAACCTTTATTACACAGTGTTGTCGAACATGCGAATAGATTGCGTAATGTTAATTGGAAGTAATCAGCTTTATTGGTCTCGCTTTGTTCACCAGCGGTAATGTACGTAGAACAATGTTTTTGTCTACAGTAGAAATGTCACTGGTTAAATGGCGCTGCAAAGGTCGCGGGCGCAAGAACCGCGTCCTCCATTTGCAATGTTGTAAAGCACATTCCCTTGCGAAACGCGCTAAGTACATACTGGTGCCGATTCTGTTGCAGACCCAGCTTAACTTATTTTAGTTTGGTTCTGTCACTTTCTATAATAAAGACAGCAACACAACAGCGGATTATTCCTGTCAAAGTGACATTACACGCCTTAAATAAGATGGCATGCTAAGTATTTCCAAATAGGTACTAGAATAAAGTTAAACAATTTTTAATGTTTTTTAATCAAAGATCATGTTTCTAAAATATTATAGTTTTAGCTATATTAGATATGAAAACACAGTGAAATAATAGTTTTGATAATTTAACTAATTTGCCAACACTTATAATTTATTTTAGAAATGTGTTTTTGAATAAAATTATGTGAACATTGTTTACCTTTATTCTAGAAGCTATTTGGAAATACTATAGATGGTGTCGTTTTATTTAAAGCAATATACGTCACTTTGACAGGATATAATCAGCTGTCGTCTGTTGTGTTGCTGTCTAAGGCCCGTATATATAATCAGCTCTCAAGAGTGACAGTGAGTTTGAGTTTGTATCAGAAATGTCATTCCAGTACAAAATTACCTGTCAAATCCGCACTTAATATTGCTCTCAATCTTGAGATCGCTTTATAAATACGAGTCTAAATTTTATTCAAATTTTAGAAAGTGTCAGAACCAAACTTCAATAAGTTAAGTTGGGTCAGGAACAGAATCGGCACCAATGTGTACATACTTACCTCTACTCGCGCGCATTCATTGTTATCAAACTTATTCATGCTTTGTTACGTTTCAAAACGGTCACTCAACTGCAGGCGGTCATTGTTGAAATTTTGTAAGATAATTATCTATTATTCCAAATAATTATTCGTAGTCATAACGTCGAACTGTTCTGTTATTAACTGGTAGTCTTGTGACATTTTCACTGTTAATGTCCGTAACATTATTTGAGTCCTTGAGTAGAGATTTCTATGTTTTCTTCGAGATCAACATAGCAAGCATGTCCAATATTCTCTGCCATCTGCTGTGCTCAAAATAGATACATATTACAACTATGTAGAATAGAATTCGTGATATCGTGACAATCTACAACAAAGTATGAATACCTACCGTCTCACATGATTAGGTTACATTTTGTCACCTACCTGATAAGTATTATCATGACGAGTAGAGCTGTAGAGTAGATTTCCTACATGTAAGTCAAAATATTGAAAGTAGATAAAGCTTGCTTGTTACCAACAAAATTAAAGGTGATTTGCTATGACACAATAATGTTCAACAAATAGTAATTGCTAATGTCGGAAGAACTTCACTAATGAATGGAAGTGATAAGATAACAGTTGCTTCCGACAACAAAACGGATGTGTCAGCCAGAATAAGTAAATGTAGAGCTCAATGACTCAAGATTCTTGAAAAGAATCTACTTGGCGATTATCAGGCTTCAGATTAGATAGCTGACAGATCAATGTTGACTTTGATGTTGATGTCGGCAATAAACGAATCAATTGCAGATAGAACGCGAATGTCTACAATAAAAGGTAGGTACACTAGGTACATGATACATGCGCCTAGGTTCTAGCTCATCATACTTATAGCTCACAACAACACTGCAGATTCGTGATGGATAGTAGGTTGCAAATGCATACCTGATGAAAATTTAGGGGCAAATAATGGCAAATTATATGAATAGAACCATACTTAATATGCCCAATACGTAACATGACTCACGAACAAAATGTATTTCTGTGTTGAACTGGGAACGATAGAAAAACATAGAATGTTCCAGCTGGTTCTATTTAAGGACATACTGTAAAAATTAGAAGAGGAACACGAGGGTTTCAGTGTACTCCAATTTAAAGGCCGTGAGAAAACGACCATTTTATAAGGGCGTTGATGCTCTGCCCACCCCCTAAAGGATAAGGACGTGACTATATGTACCTATTTTACGTAGCATAAAACTGACTATACAAACATAGTGGCGTTCACACCATCCTCAATAGACCATCATCAAGTAAAAACTCCTCGTCACGAACGCTCACCGACAAAGGAGTCTTTCTTCTTACACCAGGACATGCGTGTTCCATTTAATAGTTCCAAATTAGCAGCAGGAATGCGCCCGCGCCGCCGTGTCGAATGGTGGCTGCAACCTCACAACCAGTAATTCAATCTATACAAAAAACGGACAAAGAGATAGACAAGAAAAAAGTATAAAAGCCGTCGAGGGATGATGCAGGTAGCGGGGATATAAAGGATATTATCGGCACCGAAAAAAGTTATATTACAAATGCTTCGTCAAATATTTCACTATCCCTATCTAAAGGTGTAAGTAAGAAAGGGATGGTCATGGGGACGTAAATGTGATTGAAGGTACCAACTGGGGATCCGACGGGGTGTCTCTATAAAATATCTTAACGGATTAGCTTCGGAAGGTCGTAAAGTGACCATTTCGGGCGCTTTGGAGATTAGTTATACAGACTCTTATTCAGTTTTACTATCCAATTAACTATTCTGTGATCTTATTATCGCATTCAGAAAATTATTTTGTGGTTCTCTGTTCATTATTTTTAGTGGTTATTAACGCTACTTTAAACTATACGATCGTATTGTGTTATTATTTTGTAAGCGAGGCGATATACTTATTTCCCAATAAGTAATAATATCATATCTGGGTTCCAATCATCGTTGTAATGCACCAGACATTTCTAACAAATCCAGTCTAGTCTAGACGCTATAAATTCTCGTAGTAACTAAGTAGTGAGTATCTACTATCTAGCTTTGGTAATCTTAATAACTATCTTTGTATGTCCCTATTTCATGTCATATTAAATGAAGACAGCAAAGAAAGTATATTTAGTACTATATTTTCTGTCGTAGAGTCGTTTAGTTTTCGGTCTGGCATTTCGATCTTCAGTACTTATTTTCTGTCGCTGAATAGTGTAGGTAACTTGGTCAGTGGCTTTAATGTTAATACACTGGCCATGAACGTGACGTTTTTTTTGGATGTCAACTCAGATCACGATGATATTAGGTGCAAGGCCGGCCTATACAATATCGTTATGTCGAGTCGTGAACGTGATAGATCAATCGATTTACAACTCGAACGTGCTGCTTTAGAACCATTTCATAAAACGCTACAAATCACAAGTACAGTTCGATGTACACTGCGTGGGTTTTTAGTGTAGTAATTTCCAATTATCCTGAAAACAGTGCGATGTATATCTAATTTGTAAATTGTCGATTAATGAAACGGGCCTATGGTGTTATGAAATATGAAGTAGTCATTCCATTCTATCAAATGGTCGAACACTTATGGACCCTTCTAAATGTATTAACAAAATAACTATAGTATTGTTTATAGGAAAACGTGAATACAGTGTGAAATACATAAATTTGTAACAGGATGCAGGATTCAAGGGCAGAATGGTAGAAGTAAATGTGAATGCAGCAATGAAAATGTAGCCTTGAACTATGTTTCGGAAGGTTACTTTAAATAGTCAGCTGTTGGAGACATTATAATGGTGGCGAAAGACGTGACGCATAGTAATAGTGACTGTTGAATCAACATTGTGGAATATTTTTAAACACTAATCATGGCAAAGGTTCTTCTGATGGTAAGCAGTCACCTTTGCCTATGAACGACAGCAACACTGAAGGCATCACCTAGCACATTGCCAACATTTATGTATTTCACTCCCTTTTTGAAGAGGCTGATGTGTTAGTTCTTTGAGAAAACCTTAGGAGTTAAGTAAGTAGCTATAAGAAGAAAAAATATTTCAGATTCCACGAAACAAATTGTATTTATTTTGTATGAAACTACGTCAACCCAAAATAAGTAGAATATTATAGAGGTCAGACATGATCACAATGATGATGGTACTCAGGTAGGAAAATCACAACCTCCATTTTAGACAAAACAAAAAATAGACACGCAAGTCGCAACTCACAAAAACTGAATAATAGAACTACGCACTACCAAACATTAAAGAACTATTATAATAATAGCTGACCCAAACCTGTTATTGATTCCATGGACATTAAATCTGTCCTTCAAAACTGGTAGCCTAGGGAATTACGGCAAACAGCTGACCAGCTGACATAACTATGAGAAAGGGCTTTACAATTTTACTATAAAACCCTTTACTACTTTATCCCAGCAGAAGTACATTCGGATTAAAACCACGTACAAGTTTGCAACAATTGAAGAAAGGGACAAAGAGTTTCTTTGATATTTTTTAAAGAAAAAGCTACTGCATTTCTTTATATCTTCGTATTTCTCTCCGTAAATTGATACGGAATGTTGGGGCTTGGAGTTGGACAATTAATTGTCTGTCACACATGGATGGGTGTCTACAGTCAATGGAATGACCTACTCTACTTTAGACATTCTTTGGGGACTGGAGGTTTCCGTCTACAAAGGAATCTTATTTAAAGAAGTTTTCGGTTTTGAGAAAAGAGAGAAGAAAAATGATGTTTTCTCCAGTGACAAGAGCAAAGCTTTTTTAAGTTTGAAACTGATTCAGTTCAGTATTCTTAATACTCCAAAATAAGTGCTAATCTTTTCACGTACCTGCCAACTTGATTGATCGTACGTAGGAGGTAAGTACCGTTACAAAATTTACAAAAAATCCATTGTTCAAAAAATTGTTACACTTCTGAATCTGACATCGCGAATCACTTACGGTATTCGAATGAGGCAGCATATTTGGCTCGCTCGATTGATTTCTGCCACTCACTTGATGAACTACAATCATACTAATGAAGCATTGTACAATGATTTATTTAGCACAAGATACGTGCGCTTTTTTCTATACGAAAAAGCTTAAAAAAGTGACGCATATTGATTAATCAATTTGAAAACACACAAGATAACGTTGCATATTTTCAAATCATCTGGTATAAAATGTTCGTCCATTATTTTTATGATACTAAATCATCACGGAACTTCCTTATTGGTTTCCATCAACGAAAGGTGTGAAACTTTGTGAAAGCTTAATGCTATAAATCTTTTACCAAAAAGTAATGTGATTTATAATTTTCTTCGTTGAAAAGGATGTTGTACCTACATACTTTAACACAAGAGTCACAGATAACCTATTACGGCAGGGATGGGAAGAGTAGGTAGGTACTAGCTTTTCGGACTGTTGAAGGGAAAGTACTATTTCTTGATTCTGTAAGAACACTCAATAAAACATCACAAATTAATATACAAAATGAAGGTGTGACGTTATATTTCTCATACTTCTAATAATGGTATCACTCGTCCCACGACTAACGGTGGCTAAGTTGGCGCCACTGATGACGAAGACTCAACTCCTGAGTCAGCATTCTCAATTTGATTTTCGAAGGATTATTCAAGGAAGTGAGTCAATGTCAAACAGGGGGTGATTCGTATAAGGATTAACGCACAGGATTAACGTGTAGACACTTGGTAATCAATTTTAATTTGAGACATTTTCTCATGGTCAGTTTTCTGGAGAGTAAAAATATATTGAATTTATGCAGTATGATCATCAAGTTGTATACACAACTGAATTCAGACATACGCTACTTCGACAGCATTGAACCAAAATTCAAAATAGTCCTCATGATCATCATGCATACTTTATGAACTAGCAATCTACATTGTGTCCTACGTTTATGACGTAGTCCAGCAGTGAACGTTTTCCATTAGGTATTGAGGGCAATCAATCAACGAAACGTGTGGCCAGGTTGATGGAAACTGCTAAGTGGAGTTTATACAAAGTGGTATTAAAAGTTTGTCCTACGAATACCTTAAAATGACTTTCTCAGCTGCAACAGTTTACTGCTAGGCATGGGGAGTATTTGCCATAGGTAGGGATAATAGTTGACTTCCCTGTACCTATTTACTTAGCTCTTATCGACTTTTACAACACCCGCGGGAAGATATAATCTATTTTATTTTGACCCGGTACCGCAAGGGTAAATCCAAATAAAACAAGGCCCAATGTGAGAAATGTCTTGTTCCAGTAGAGCGTGACACAAGGCAACGGAACATTTTTCATGCGCGTCGCAAATGGAGCGGAGACGACGGAGGAGAGTGCGAAGTATGCGTGGTACACGCTCCAAAATATATCATCCTTCTTGAAAACCTCGTCATCCTTCCAAAATATCTGGGTATCTCACAAACAAAACCAAGTCCCAATATAAGAAATGTCTTGTTCAGCCACCAGCCAGTAAAGCGTGACACAACGCATGTGCCACGGAACATTTCACGCGCGTCGCAAATGGACCGGAGACAGGGGAAAGTGCGCGTATGCGTGACGCTTCGACGACGGTGGGAAACAGACATTAATTTAATTAATTAATTTAGAACGTAATGATTTCTGGTGGGATTTACCAACTTATCGACTTTGCATGTACAACTGCTAAGTGGTAAATCATACGTTGAAAGGCTCTCTGAAAATGAGTTTCATAGGCTCGTATTTATAAAGCGATCTCAAGATTGAGAGCAATATTGAGTGCGGATTTTACAGGTAATTTTGTACTGGAATGACATTTCTGATACGAATTCAAACTCGCTGTCGCTCTTGAGAGCTGATTATAAATACGGGCCATAGAATACCGCCCTATTGTGTTTTTCATAAGATTTTTGTAAAAAATAATAAGTAGTCACGTAAATCCCATGGTGCTTGGTCCAGCATATTTATTAATTTATTTACTTACTTTATAGAAGCTGGAGACAGCATTAGTTAGATCCGGAATCGATAATTTGTAATTTGTTTGACTTTCTATCACTTAAGTAATGAAGATGATTAGATAATTTTGTAAAGTTTAACTTAAATTAACAATCAAACAAATTAATCAATAATCAAATTATGATAAGCTTCGAAGCTTCTAAGCTCTATTTATTAAGAAATAATTTCATATACTTTGGTAACATATTTTGAAAATCGATAAGTGATGAATAAATGATGAATCAATGTGGATTGGCAAAATTTATTCAATTTCATAAACTCTATACGTAACGTCTGACACTTTTCCTGGCGCTGGACATCCTGTAGGTATATTGATCGTATGGCAACTCTAATATTGAAGCTTTTGTCTAAGCTATTGCTCCTAGGTACTCACAGTGAAAAATACAGTTCTTTAACAAAGAAAAATCGCGGGATTTGTACTCTAATGGACGACACCTTTCATCCAATTTAGACTTTCACGGCATTGCTCGAAGTCATAGCACTTAAGTGCTAAAGGTGGTAAGAGTAAAAGCATAGTAACTTACTGATTGTATCGTTAACATACATACATACATATAATCACGCCTTTATCCCTAATGGGGTAGGCAGAGCAAAAACGACCTAAACAAAGGTCGTTTCGCCACGTTTGACAAGTTTTGAGGGTTATTACAGATGATTGCGTATATTGCTATAGTGACGGGTTGTCAGCCCATCGCCTAAATTGCAATACACAGAAACCCTCGAATCCCTTAGCTGGTTTCTACAGCATGCCCGGAAGGAGATGCAGCTGGCACATTCTATGTTCTTCTACCACTCCCAGTCCAGCATGGAAGAATGTATCGTTAACAAGTGGATGTAATTACATAGGCAAAGGTACAGCCTGATTAAAAGGAAGTCCCTCTTTGGAAGTATCTTGCTTGAGTAGGTATGAAATTTCGTTTCAGAAAGCAAGTAAGTATCAGCTCTTGAGATAATTTGTAGTACTAGTGTAGTAAGTATGACGGCAAAATGCGTCGCTCAACTTGAAACCTAAAAAGACCACTACCAGTTACACCCTTCGAACTAGATATGTGCTAACACTTCCTTCCTATTTTCATAGACTATTCCTTTTGCTGTTCATTGCGTAATGCTTTAAGGAACTCCAAAATTCTCAAGATACTTATCTTCATTCTATTTGAACGATGCCGATTACCATATTATCACACTGCCTCGACTCTCTATTTGCATTTATTCTTTACAGTACTGACATCACCTCCTGGCTTCTATCAATACTCCACCTATGACTCCACCACAGTGTGGCGTTGCCAACTTATAAAACAATTTTATTACTATTAACGTTGGTTTCCTACCCTATCACGTGGACACTTTATTCAACAGATTAGAAACAGATAGCAAACACCATAGAGAGACATAATCTCTTTCTATTATCACTTACTTTATGACGTGCCCATGGGACGTGCCTATAACATTAGATGGATTGTCTTTATTTTAAACGATGAGCATAAAATTTGTAGGTTTAAAATAGACCTGCTGAATCCAGCTAATGTTATAGGCACGTCCCATGGGCACGTCATAAAGTAAGTGATAATAGAAAGAGATTATGTCTCTCTATGGTGTTTGCTATCTGTTTCTAATCTGTTGAATAAAGTGTCCACGTGATAGGGTAGGAAACCAACGTTAATAGTAATAAAATTGTTTTATAAGTTGGCAACGCCACACTGTGGTGGAGTCATAGGTGGAGTATTGATAGAAGCCAGGAGGTGATGTCAGTACTGTAAAGAATAAATGCAAATAGAGAGTCGAGGCAGTGTGATAATATGGTAATCGGCATCGTTCAAATAGAATGAAGATAAGTATCTTGAGAATTTTGGAGTTCCTTAAAGCATTACGCAATGAACAGCAAAAGGAATAGTCTATGAAAATAGGAAGGAAGTGTTAGCACATATCTAGTTCGAAGGGTGTAACTGGTAGTGGTCTTTTTAGGTTTCAAGTTGAGCGACGCATTTTGCCGTCATACTTACTACACTAGTACTACAAATTATCTCAAGAGCTGATACTTACTTGCTTTCTGAAACGAAATTTCATACCTACTCAAGCAAGATACTTCCAAAGAGGGACTTCCTTTTAATCAGGCTGTACCTTTGCCTATGTAATTACATCCACTTGTTAACGATACATTCTTCCATGCTGGACTGGGAGTGGTAGAAGAACATAGAATGTGCCAGCTGCATCTCCTTCCGGGCATGCTGTAGAAACCAGCTAAGGGATTCGAGGGTTTCTGTGTATTGCAATTTAGGCGATGGGCTGACAACCCGTCACTATAGCAATATACGCAATCATCTGTAATAACCCTCAAAACTTGTCAAACGTGGCGAAACGACCTTTGTTTAGGTCGTTTTTGCTCTGCCTACCCCATTAGGGATAAAGGCGTGATTATATGTATGTATGTATGTTAACGATACAATCAGTAAGTTACTATGCTTTTACTCTTACCACCTTTAGCACTTAAGTGCTATGACTTCGAGCAATGCCGTGAAAGTCTAAATTGGATGAAAGGTGTCGTCCATTAGAGTACAAATCCCGCGATTTTTCTTTGTTAAAGAACTGTATTTTTCACTGTGAGTACCTAGGAGCAATAGCTTAGACAAAAGCTTCAATATTAGAGTTGCCATACGATCAATATACCTACAGGATGTCCAGCGCCAGGAAAAGTGTCAGACGTTACGTATAGAGTTTATGAAATTGAATAAATTTTGCCAATCCACATTGATTCATCATTTATTCATCACTTATCGATTTTCAAAATATGTTACCAAAGTATATGAAATTATTTCTTAATAAATAGAGCTTAGAAGCTTCGAAGCTTATCATAATTTGATTATTGATTAATTTGTTTGATTGTTAATTTAAGTTAAACTTTACAAAATTATCTAATCATCTTCATTACTTAAGTGATAGAAAGTCAAACAAATTACAAATTATCGATTCCGGATCTAACTAATGCTGTCTCCAGCTTCTATAAAGTAAGTAAATAAATTAATAAATATGCTGGACCAAGCACCATGGGATTTACGTGACTACTTATTATTTTTTACAAAAATCTTATGAAAAACACAATAGGGCGGTATTCTATGGCCCGTATTTATAATCAGCTCTCAAGAGCGACAGCGAGTTTGAATTCGTATCAGAAATGTCATTCCAGTACAAAATTACCTGTAAAATCCGCACTCAATATTGCTCTCAATCTTGAGATCGCTTTATAAATACGAGCCTATGAAACTCATTTTCAGAGAGCCTTTCAACGTATGATTTACCACTTAGCAGTTGTACATGCAAAGTCGATAAGTTGGTAAATCCCACCAGAAATCATTACGTTCTAAATTAATTAATTAAATTAATGTCTGTTTCCCACCGTCGTCGAAGCGTCACGCATACGCGCACTTTCCCCTGTCTCCGGTCCATTTGCGACGCGCGTGAAATGTTCCGTGGCACATGCGTTGTGTCACGCTTTACTGGCTGGTGGCTGAACAAGACATTTCTTATATTGGGACTTGGTTTTGTTTGTGAGATACCCAGATATTTTGGAAGGATGACGAGGTTTTCAAGAAGGATGATATATTTTGGAGCGTGTACCACGCATACTTCGCACTCTCCTCCGTCGTCTCCGCTCCATTTGCGACGCGCATGAAAAATGTTCCGTTGCCTTGTGTCACGCTCTACTGGAACAAGACATTTCTCACATTGGGCCTTGTTTTATTTGGATTTACCCTTGCGGTACCGGGTCAAAATAAAATAGATTATATCTTCCCGCGGGTGTTGTAAAAGTCGATAAGAGCTAAGTAAATAGGTACAGGGAAGTCAACTATTATCCCTACCTATGGCAAATACTCCCCATGCCTAGCAGTAAACTGTTGCAGCTGAGAAAGTCATTTTAAGGTATTCGTAGGACAAACTTTTAATACCACTTTGTATAAACTCCACTTAGCAGTTTCCATCAACCTGGCCACACGTTTCGTTGATTGATTGCCCTCAATACCTAATGGAAAACGTTCACTGCTGGACTACGTCATAAACGTAGGACACAATGTAGATTGCTAGTTCATAAAGTATGCATGATGATCATGAGGACTATTTTGAATTTTGGTTCAATGCTGTCGAAGTAGCGTATGTCTGAATTCAGTTGTGTATACAACTTGATGATCATACTGCATAAATTCAATATATTTTTACTCTCCAGAAAACTGACCATGAGAAAATGTCTCAAATTAAAATTGATTACCAAGTGTCTACACGTTAATCCTGTGCGTTAATCCTTATACGAATCACCCCCTGTTTGACATTGACTCACTTCCTTGAATAATCCTTCGAAAATCAAATTGAGAATGCTGACTCAGGAGTTGAGTCTTCGTCATCAGTGGCGCCAACTTAGCCACCGTTAGTCGTGGGACGAGTGATACCATTATTAGAAGTATGAGAAATATAACGTCACACCTTCATTTTGTATATTAATTTGTGATGTTTTATTGAGTGTTCTTACAGAATCAAGAAATAGTACTTTCCCTTCAACAGTCCGAAAAGCTAGTACCTACCTACTCTTCCCATCCCTGCCGTAATAGGTTATCTGTGACTCTTGTGTTAAAGTATGTAGGTACAACATCCTTTTCAACGAAGAAAATTATAAATCACATTACTTTTTGGTAAAAGATTTATAGCATTAAGCTTTCACAAAGTTTCACACCTTTCGTTGATGGAAACCAATAAGGAAGTTCCGTGATGATTTAGTATCATAAAAATAATGGACGAACATTTTATACCAGATGATTTGAAAATATGCAACGTTATCTTGTGTGTTTTCAAATTGATTAATCAATATGCGTCACTTTTTTAAGCTTTTTCGTATAGAAAAAAGCGCACGTATCTTGTGCTAAATAAATCATTGTACAATGCTTCATTAGTATGATTGTAGTTCATCAAGTGAGTGGCAGAAATCAATCGAGCGAGCCAAATATGCTGCCTCATTCGAATACCGTAAGTGATTCGCGATGTCAGATTCAGAAGTGTAACAATTTTTTGAACAATGGATTTTTTGTAAAATTTTCTGTAACGGTACTTACCTCCTACGTACGATCAATCAAGTTGGCAGGTACGTGAAAAG
>JARACY010006249.1:0-17984 GCA_029255725.1 Scrobipalpa atriplicella
AGTTGTTCTGTTTTGAGAAAAGTTGTTCAGTTTTGAGAAAGTTGTTTAGTTTGAGAAAATTTATTCAGTTTTGAGAAAATGTGTTCAGTTTGAGAAAATTTACTAATTTTTGAGAAAAGTTGTTCAGTTTTGAGAAATTAGTTTAATTTGAGAGAATTTATTCATTTTTGAGAAAAGTTGTTCAGTTTGAAAAGTTGTTCAGTTTTGGGAAGAGTTGTTCAGTTTAAGAAAAGTTGTTCTGTTTTGAGAAAAGTTGTTCAGTTTTGAGAAAGTTGTTCAGTTTGAGACAATTTATTCAATTTTGAGAAAAGTTGTTCAGTTTAAGAAAATTTACTAATGTTTGATAAAAGTTGTTCAGTTTTGAGAAAGTAGTCCAGTTTGAGAAAATTTATTCATTTTTGAGAAAAGTTGTTCAGTTTGAAAAAAAAATTCAGTTTTGAAAAAAGTCAGTTTTGAGAAAAGTTGTTTAGTTTGAGAAAAGTTGTTCAGTTTAAGAAAAGGTTATTTAGTTTTGGGAAAAGTTGTTCAGTTTTGGGAAAAGTTGTTCAGTTTGAGAAAAGTTGTTCAGTATGAAAAAAAAATCAGTTTTGGAAGGTTGTTCTTTTTTTAGAAAAAAATTATCAGTTTTGAGAAAGTTGTTCAGTTTGATAAAAGTTGTTCAGTTTGAGGAATGTTGTCCAGAAACTCTTATAAGTGTTGATAAGGCGCCTTTTTTTCTTATAGATGGGGATGAAAAGTAGTGTATCACTCAGCAGCAAAAACATTTTTGGCTCGGGCCTCGGGCGATGTAGGTAGGTACTTTGAATCCCTCGCTGCGTTCAGGATTCTACAAAAGAATCCCTCACTCTGCTCAGGATTCAAAAGAACGCCATCGTTTCTTTCGTTTTAATTCCCAGAACTATGGTTCATAGTTCCAAGAAATATGATCATAGCTCCAAGCAATATGATCATAGCTCCAAAAAATATGATTATAGCTCCAAGAAATATTATCATAGTTTCAAGAAATATGATTATAGGTCCTAGAAATTTGAGTCAAATTTATTGTCTGAATATGATTGTTTTTCCAAGAAATTTGAGTTGAATTTATTGTCTGCCCTGGAAGAGAAGCAGCTGGTACATTCTATGTTTTAATTGATTCTATAAATTTTTCTAAACAAACGTTACAACGTTCCCCTATCCCTTATACCATATGTACTAACTAACACTAAACTACTACTATGTACTAGTTAGGGATAAAGGCGTGATTTATGTATAGTATGTACGTATGTACTAATATTAAAGCACTCGCACTCAACTCAATTTACCATACATACATACACGATCAGTCCATAAGCCCCCTAAGCGTTCTGGTTATGTATATTCTGGAACAGGCAATTTACTCCGGTCACTACAAACTATACGCAAAAATTGGCGTACTACTGTTGTATACTTTGGAATGCCTTAGTAAAAAAGTGAATTCCAATCTATACGCGAGCAGTTACACCCCCTGGCGTTCTGGCCTTGTACAGAACGTAAATACGCGGCACAACCGGGAGATTCACAAAATTTTCATTTTTATTTATTATCATGAGTCACTTTGAAGGAACTACTGAGAACGAATAACTTTATACGCGTTTGACTGTACCGGGCAGGCGCGACACTCAATTAGCATTCTCGCAAGTCGCGGTTAAGTACACTTAACTTCAACTCGACAACCCTCCCCTAATTTGTTTTAAAGTCTTATGCTCTTGTTTAATATTCTTTATAATCTCTTGGTGAGTTAGTTACAGGAAGTATTTGGACGGCTACGCTTTTAGTTTTCGTAGAGTTTTGCTACGCCGTAGACTGTAGCGATGTTGTGTGACTCTGTTACAATTGGCTACTTTCCAACTAGTCAAATCAGCAACTTTTTATAAAATGTCAAAAACGCTTTTTTGTATGAAAATTGTGAGTTATGACGTCACATTTTAGTAAATATTGACTACTCAAATCAATAACTTATATACTTTTAACTCGATTGTTAAAATCGAAATGTGCATTTTTTTTTAAATGATGAATGAAATCCACAATATTTTTAGCCATCAGTTTTAAGTATAAACGTTTTGAATTTTTTAAGCTACCCAGTCAAGTACCCAATTTTGTAGAGAATAACTATAGGTACTCGTTTCTTTTTCTCGATTGTTATTTCATTAATAAATTGTTATTATTGTTATCAATTAATGGGTGTTATTAATTAAACAAATGTGACCTGTTATTATTACTTAGGTATGTTACGATGTATGATTCTACATTATATAATAATAATATATTTACTTAGTCAAACAAGATACTATGCTTCTTTAAAAAATCGAAAAAAATTACCTAAAAAACAGGAAATGCCTACGGGTAATGTAATTTATTTGTTAAGTTATTATTAATAAATAAATAAATAAATTATTATTATTAGTTAAAATTATTTTTAACCATTAGGTTGTTCGATATCATTTTATCGTTCTATAACATCATTGTTTGGTATTTTTGCATAAACAAAATGAAAAGCATTAAACTGAGTGGTTTTAGTTATGATATCTTTTAAAGTTTACAATTTTTTCTTCCATTCTGGACTGGGAGAGATAGAAAAACATAGAATGTGCCAGCTGCATCTCCTCCCGGGCATGCTGTAAAAATCAGCTAAGGGATGTGAGGGTTTCAGTATTGTAATTTAGGTGATGGGCTGACAACCTGTCACTATAGCAATTATACAGATCCATCTGATATAACCCTCAAAATTTGTCAGACGTGGCGGAACGACTTTTGTGTAGGTCGTTTACGCTCTGCCTACCCCATTAGGGATAAAGGCGTGATTATATGTATGTATGTATCTTTTAAAGTTTCAATATACATTCGAGTACCACATAAAAATAGTACCCTCGATAGTCTGTTCATGGAAGCTGAATATCATTTTCTTTAACTTCCAAAGCGCTCTGAATTGAAATGTATCCTAATACGATTGAATGTGTTTAAATTCCAAACGCGGGATCGCATCGGAAAACTGTTATGCATATTTTAAAGTTAAATTTACTTACAACGGACTTACGGCGCCGAATGAAATTCAAAATTCGAAGAATATCGTTCTAAGTTTAAAATGTTTTATGATATAGAGCGGACGTGATAACGACTGATCTCTCTCATAAAGTTTTGTACTTGGTGCATTCGTGTTTCATGGATTAACTCTTAAAACACCAACATTAAATTGAATGCATTAACTGAAACAATAATTGATAGGGAATAAAGTTACGGCATTTAACAATAAGTCATAATCATAAAAGTGAAAACTTTTGACTTTGTTCTATGAATTGAAAATAAATCTCCATTTTAATCGGCAGTACATGAAAGTTTCGGATTCGATTACCACACGTAATAAATTAAGTAAAACTAACCTTAGAGATTAAGTAGAAATCATCAATATCATCATGCAACCTTTAAAACTCTATTTCTTGACTCTTGATTTTCCATTTTCTACTTTAGTGAAGCCTTGAAAGTATTTTTCTACATTTTCTACAATTTATTTGATTTAATGAAAATAAACAAAAAGAAATTTAATTCGAAGAAGAAGAACAATCTCAACAGCACATTACAGTTAACAAACAAAGGGAATTAATTTAACAAACGCATAAAAATAAATAAGCAGTTCATAAAACTTTTAATAATTAAAACTCAGATAAAACAGGATCCCCAGTGAGGCTAATAACCATCATAAATTGAGCTCTCGTATACCTTCAAAAAGTTGCAGATTATTTTTTATTCCGCAGCCACAGTACAAGGTTATTTTAGAATACCGAAAAAATGTGTATAAATAATTTTTATTATTAGTGTATAAGTAGCCATTATAGGATTATAATCCATGAAATAAAAAAAAAATTCCGAAGAAACATAGGTCGAAAAAACAAAAAGAAAATTTGACCTCCCTTACAAAATTAACTATAATATAATTCAATAATTATAATAATAATTATGATACAATAATTCGCTGCAGCGTTTGGTATGGTAGCGGTAAATGTTTTATTTTTGTTCCTTGGGATTTGTTTTATACTGTGATTTTATACCTAATACCTATATCATCCAGTGTGCATAGGTATACTCCTTTTGGGCTTTTGTTATTCATAACATGTGGCAATTTTTGACAATTATTTGATCAAAAGTCAACTAATGTTAAGACATCTTAGGCCCGTATTGATAATCAGCACTCAAGAGTGACAGCGAGTTTAAGTTCGTATCAGAAATGTCATTTCAGTACAAAACGGCCTGTCAAATCCATACTTAATATTGTTCTCAATCTTGAGATCGAATTATAAATACGAGCCTTAGTACTTTTTTGGGGGTCTAGCTAAATTGGTGAATAGCGACTCTTTTCCCGATCCTGCGAGGAACGAGGGGGCAAGAAACCGACAACTGTCGTTAACTCATCTTGACCGGGTAATAAGAAGCGCTAACTGGGAATTCCTCGTAAAAATAATTGCTTATTTCACATTTTGTATGAATTTTGTATGAAAATTGGAGCTTGTTTCAGTAAAATGTTAACAAGAGTGCTCTTGTCTTAACTCTATATTGTACATTACCTACATTCACAAAAGTTTACATACATACATTATCACATACGTACATTTTGCCTTTATCCCTAATGAGGTAGGCAGAGCGTCAATGACTCAAACAAAGGTCGGTCCGCCAGTTCTGTGAAGTTTTGAGAGTGTTATTTAAGATAGATCTGTATATTGCGGTTGAAAGGTTGTTAGCCCATCACCTAAATTACAATATACTTAAACCTTCGACTCCCTTAGCTGTTTTTTTACAGCATGCCGGGAGGAGATACAGCTGGCACATTCTATGTTTTTCTATCGCTTCCAGTCCAGTTTTTTTTTTTCATAATTATTTTGTAAAAATACTTACCCATTTGACGTCCGAAGATGATACTCTACGAGTACATGTATTTTGCTTTCGATGTGTCAATGTGTGTCTCATACAGAACAGTTTTTATTTCTCTCCCTTTTTTGTTAGAAAAACTTTACATCGAGTGGTCACTTCCGCTTTCGGACAGAAAAACCGATGTCGGAAACTGAAACTGGAAAGATAATAAATCTTTTCTTGTTATCTCACCCCAACGCTTACAAATCCATTCTATTAAATCCAGTGTTTCTCAAAGTGTGAGAAGAGACAGTACATGGGTAATTGAGGGAGTAAAAAATATATCCAGCCAAACTTTATTGTGTGAATGTGAACCTACGCTACACCACTGCGGTGGATCAGGTCGTGGTGGGTATAGGCTAAAAAAAGAAAATGTTCTTCGTTCTTATTTTTAATGTCTAATTATAAAATACAGCCGCTCTTAATTTCATAAAATATTATTTCAACATTTCTTTTTTACATAAATACCTTTCATTCTTTTATAACACATTTGCTCGTAAAGGGTCTCTTACTACACCAATTTCAATATTGTATTGTATCTTATTACGTACTTGAGCGTAATCGTAATGTAAAATGCACGAGTGCTGTAAAACACACGAGTTTTTTTTTTTAATTAGGTAAAACGCACGGTTTATCGAACGGTACTTTTTTAAATCTTAGCAAAGAGTTTTTATGGCAGAAAAGTGGTCAACATCTTATAAATAAAATTAACTTTGGGAGATAAAGAATAATAAAATAAACATTTAATTCTTTGATTTAATTAATTTTTACAATAAATTACAACCATTTATCTGTAACAAAATAAAAAAAATATTAATTTAGTTTATTAGTAATACTGGCTGGTTTTTTGTGCTTTGCCTTAAAAAAAAGCGCTGCGCGATAAATACTAGGTAATCTGGGGTACGTTCCGAAACGCTCGATCGATCGAAATTTAACCTGGTTAAAAATTATATTGCCCGTTCAGAGACACCTGGCAGACGAAATTTCGACTAGGTTAATTTTTATCCGGCCCGTTCAGAGGCGCACCGGAAGTGAGGTTTTACCTGACAGCAGCTAAGGTGCACGTTCAGTGCCTCCCACTAGTATAAGATTCGATCGGTATAAATATCGAACTGGGTCGACTGAACGTACCCCTGTGGATGCGCGCGCATCGCTAATTTGTGAACGTGTAAAAATTATTCCTCGCTTTTTTTCTTTTCGCTGTATTGTTTTATTTTTTTAGCTATTTCCTCGCAAATATGTTATAAAACGTCGTACGACATGCGTGCGGTTTGATAATTACAGCCTCTGCTTTCTTGTAGCCCTCGCCTACGGCTCGGGCTAGCAATATCGCCTCGGCTGTAACTATCAACGCACCGCACTTGTATCGTAATGTACTATTACAATACTGCTGCAAATGCACTATTTTTTCTATTAAAAAAATATCCGTCGAAAATTTTAAAGTGCGGAAGTAGCATAATCCATAAGAACTTTTACATTTACAAATTAAATTCTAACAAAATAAATTCTATGCTGGACACACGAATCTCCAACTTTTCTTGCGATCATGTCAACTTTGGAAACCACTGCATTAAACTTTTACTTACCCCTTTCTTCTCCGCCCGATTAGATAAGAGAACACGAATTAGATTCGCTGTTCACTCGTGCAACGCAAATAATTTTACTTCGAAAGCGATATAATCTATACGAAAGTTTGGTGTTCAGTTTTCTATTCAATTATATTTTTGTGCCCTATTTGTGTGTAGTGGTATCTACTTTATATATTATTTTGTATGTAACTAGATTAGTAAGGCTCGTTCATTCCACCTGCGTACCTTATTCGTTTTTTTTTTTTATCTAAACAGTATTTACAAAAGTGCTTTCAATATCTTCATTGTTGCGGTTAAGGGCACGGCGTAAATTGAAGTTGTTCAACTGTTTGCTTTAAATTATTGGCATAATACGTAATCATTCCAACTGATCGCGCGCAGGAAATGAATCATACACAACAACAACTGCGTGAAAGAATAACGGAACAGCCGATCCGCCGCCGCGGCCGTCAGTAGGCAATTTTCAATCTCTTTCCCATTTGTGACAGTAATAAAGCGGCCGGGAAAAGTCAACAATCCATTTTGTATTTCAATTTATTCCCTACCATCCTAGTTCGTGCGGTGATAAGAAAAAGAAAAACGCGTTCATTGGGAACGGAAATTATTGCAAGACGCCATCAGTGGTGTGCGGGCTTCCTACGGTGTTTTCTTTTTCGATTTTTCCGGTGAGCGGTTTCGAAGTTTTGATTTGTGCCGTCGCGGTGCCAATGTGCCATTTTTCACTAGCTCACCACGCATGGACCGCGTAGTATCACACCTTTATTATTTTTACTGTCCTATTTGATATGCGTTTGTTTACTACCGCAGTTGTTTGTCGATTTCTGGACTGTTGTTTTCTATGTTTGTTTTATTTTTGATCCGCAAAAGCTCGGTTTTTCATTATTTGACGTGCGGGGTTTAATAAAATAATCTCAGTCGATAGGTATGTAATAGTACCTCAAATATTAGCCTCTCAATGTCTTTTCAACTATATTTTTAAACTAAATAACCATCAATACTTAGAAATCCAACAGTAAATATTATTATATCATTACGACACTCTGTCAAAGGGTTAAGCAAGCAAGGAGCGCCTGATGTTTAGGGTACAAATTAAAGATGTCGTTGATAACATTTCCATCAGGCGCTGCGGTCGCGCCGACACTGCTGAGGTTAAATGGGGTGATTTTTCTCCTCCATGCACGTCCGGTGAATCTGCATTGGTAGCGTCAGACACGAAAATATAGACTTCAAAATTTTCATAGGAACTATCTATAGAAGATTTTCTAACCACATTATAAATAGAATAGTAGGAAAGTAGAGAAGACTTCTGATTTCTTACTATTTTCCTTCTGGAACCACTGGCATTCGATCACCATTACATCGGTTTATTTTGACTATAGATCTATACTTTCCTCATTGGGTAACTTTTTCCTTTACCGTCTGTTTATCCCCACCACATTGGTCCACTTCCTCATCCGTCTACTTTCCGCATATCGGTATGTAGTCACTTTAGCATATACTTTTTAGCACAAAAAGGTACCTTCACTAAATATCGTGATAATTGATGAAATCGTACGGTGCAGATATTATTCATTCGCTCACAAGCACTTTTAGTGTACCTACCGCAAACTGATAGAGATTGCTCAGTCAACAAAACTGAACAATTTTCAAAAATTCTTTCAGATAATGAAAAAAATCGAGGTGGTCATTTTATATGGGAAGGTAAAAAAAAAACATTTTCTGAAAGAATTTCCTGGTGAAAATTGTTCAGTTTCATTGACTGAGCAACCCCTATCAGTTTGCGGTAAGCTGTCCCTTACACCCTGTATAATGCTGTGATAAAAAAAAGTTTTCTGCTGTCTGTACGTCGTCATGTAAGGAATGCTCTGCTCAGGTGTTATCAGGGGTAGTGGTACAATGAACGAACCGCAACACTGCGCGACCTTTTCAAATTTCCGCACGCTCACCTCGTGGCCGATAACGTCGTCGCGATCTATTCAGCGTTTTATTGACGCTATCACAGTTTCAGGTATATTTTGATACAAGTAATAAATACTTAGCAGTTATTCTATGGTATTCATTACTATAAGTAGATTATGTTTGTTTATTTGACCGCATTTCATGAAACAATTGAAAACAAAATCGAAGTGCATGTCAATTATTTTGTGGTTTTAGGTGCCGGAATAAAAATCAGATTAGATTTGAACAAGGCTTTAATGAGCTACATCTTTGGTCGTATCATTGGTTAAAAGAGCGTGATACAGTTACATAAACATTACAGTCGTTCACATAATAGTGCGTACCATTATAGAGTCGTCCACATAATAGTGCGTACCATTATAGAGTCGTCCACATAACAGTGCGTACCATTATAGAGCCGCCCACATAATAGTGCGTACCATTATAGAGTCGCCCACATAATAGTGCGTACCATTATAGAATCGTCCATATAATAGTGCGTACCATTATATAGACATCCGCATAATAGTGCATACCAAATTCGGACAGGAATGCTCGAGTTTCTACCTAAGTAAATGCAGAAACCATAGAAAATATCCGAAGACAATACAAAGTTTAATCTAAAGAACTAATTTGAACTATTTTCAAATATGAGATTTATATATTAACACGTATTTCCACATTTCACTAAGTATATAATTTAATTATTTATATTTATCAATGCGTTCATTAGATACAATATTCTACTTATAGTATTTTATTTACATAAATAATACAAACATCACAACAATGTTGTCATAATAAACTTAACAGTTAATTTACAGGTTAGGTACAAAACGAAATAACAGAGAGATATCGAATAGAGAAAAACTGTACGCGAATGTACGGCTTTGCCAAAATATTAATTACAAAACAATATTCTAAAAAAAAAATCTGAAAATTTGATCGATAACTTATTCGAAATATTAAAATTTAGGAGTCTCGATTGTACTATAATAATCTACATTAACAATGCAAAGATTATGGTTTATCTAAAATTACTATGTACACAAACATTCACGATTTATTTCTAGAATTCAATTTTTCCCCAGTCCACACTTTGACAGTCTCTATTTTAAACCCGCACTCATATTTTATTCCACTCACTAACTTCTAAAATAGCAAAATTGCTCGCTTGAGATCAAATTATGAGATTATAAACTAAAATTTCAATTAACAGTCGTTTACGAGAAATATAACACATAACGTGTATTTCTGAAGAACAATGAGATTTCTAATTCTATTAGTTTGGCATTTTACTTTGCTTTATTTTAACATCTATTTTAAACACTATAGAATAGTTACAATGCAGCACGAGAATTTTGTCACTTTGTGCAGCGTTCGCACTGTCGCGGCGCAAGTAGGAATCTAGACTTTTACCGAAATACACAGTTTTGCTGCACTAGTTTTGAGTTAAGGTGTCGAATTGTTCAGTTTTGGTAGTTGGCGTATGGGTGCGCTCAAGTGCGATAGTCTCAGCTGGTCGCGGAGAGGCCGAGGGGCTTGAGGTGCGGGGGCGGGGCGAAGGGCGCGGGGGAGGAACCCGACATGTTATTGTTGAGGTCCCCCGACCGGCTTGAGCCGTTCATCAGGGCGCCCATTGCGTTGCTCGTCTGTTGGAAAAAAGTTATTTAAGTAAAAAAATCGAGAACCGTAGAGCTCAGTAGCGGCAGGCAGTCAGAGCCATTTCCTCGTGTGTTGCGTATTAGGTACTTCACTATCAACAAAATATCATCAGCAGCAACAGTCCACTGCTGGGCTGGACTTCCCTCAATTAAGGGGTATTTGCTACGCTCACCACGATTGGAAGACGGATTGGTGTGCGACACCCTCAAGACGAGATTGGATGGGCTTATACTGTTCCGACATCAAACGGGCTTATCAAGTAACTACTATTCCCTATCCGTCCTGAAACTATATAGGTGAGCAGGCGATGATGTTCGTAAGAAAGCGGCCAGTAATTGGATGAGAACGGCTGAAGACCAAGCTGAGTGGAGTACCATGGGAGAGGCCTATGTCCAGCAGTGGACAGATACAGGCTGATGACGATGATGATGAACAGGTAAACTCACCGGTGGTGGAGGAAGATGCGTGGTCTGTCGCTTGAGGTGCGCAAGCGGCGGCGGGTTGTACGCCATGTTGGCAAACACCAGCCTCTCTTCGTAGTCGTACTCGCATAGGATCTTGTTTTCACACAGGTAGAAACGATCCCCCACGCAGAATCTGGAACAATGAATGCATAGTTTCGATTTTAAACCTTTTTTAATGTGTAGGTTGAAGGCGGTCCAATGTCCCGATATTATTATTACAAATTTATAACGTTTCAAAGCTCGAATAATACTTATTAAAAACATGCTCTATTACCAAATGTAGAGTTAGGTTAAGATTTTCATGTTTTCCATAAATATACAATTGATTTGTTTGCCTGCAACATACGAGCTAATATAATCCGACTTTCCAGAAATGTATTCACGTGGAATCTTTAATTCCTAAATGCGGAAACCATGCAGCGCGCAGCAGGATCCAATTATCTAATACGTCTTACTGGAAAACCCGACATATTAGATAGACATAACCTACCGAAGCTACTAGTTCCAATGCACTGCTATGGCTGCCAGCTTAAACCTAATTAAACACACCACTCCACTTTTTCACCCCACGCATTTAAATAAAAGGCAAAAATCGCGCTTAAGCAAGTGGCTGTTTAGATCTAATCTCGAATATCATTACTTTGATGAAATGGCCGAAAAGAAACCACCATAAAACGTCTGAGGAATAAAATTTACTATCATGAGTGGAAAGGTCAGCGTAGAGCAAGGAGCCGCGATAACGTCACGCGAGCGAGCATCCCTCAATGCGGCGAAACAAAAGGTATCGCCTTCGACTCGCCAGTGGCCGCCAGTAGCCGTCCGGAACCGCGCTGATAACGACCTTATCTCCCCTCGCCCTCCCTCCCTCCTCATGTCTTCCCTCCCCCGCAGCACCCTACTCCCAGCCAACTCTTTTGTTTCACTTGTCACAAAAATTAAGCGCAATAGCTCCGCAACAAATGTCTCTTTTTTAAGGGGGGCAATTTCCACCGCAACTCAGTCGATTTTGCAGCTCTTAATTAACTTTATTTCCTGTTCTCTCCGTCCCCGACTTTTGTTTTTGGGGTTGTTCTTTTTTATTTTGCATTTTTTGTCTGCAGATGGATAATGGAAAAGATGTAGATCGAAATTTTAATGACTGGGCGCGAGTTAAGCTTTGTGCAGTTCGTCATTTCATTATTGTGCGGCGTCAGGCTTCAAGTTGACTGTTCGCTTTGTCTGTTCCCGGTGGGGTGTTCCGGGTGTTGCAAAATGGGGAAATCAGTAGCAGTTCGCGGCAAGTATCCGACTTGCAGCTGTCTGTTATCTGGAATTAACGTCGCTTTCCAAAACACCGCCTCGTGCGTGTCAAATTCAGACCGTCGGATGAAGATATTACAGCAGGTATCGTTGGGGGTGAAAACATGAGAGACAGCGGATAGCAAAAAAAAAATGTATGTCTGTTATGAAACCAAAACGGGAAATCACCGAAAACAAAACATTTTCCTCTGGCAACAGTGGTGAAAAATGTTTATCGCTAACAATAAAGAGGTTCAAAATGTTGTGGCATTTCCAGTCCGTACATAGAGATTTTTCCAAGAGTTTCTAATGTTCATTACTATCGCAAAATTAATCTGGAAATTAGTAATTATAAGAAAGACTAAAATACCGGCCTAACATGAAATCGCTGAATCTTATGCATTTTTCCATAAAGATTCATCCAGCGATTTCACGCAAGACTCCGGATGTCGAGTATTGCAGGACGGTCGACGGTCGTCGGTCAGCAGCGAGCGAGCGGCGGCGCGCGTATCGCCGCGGGCGCAGATTGCCGCTAAATTATTTAGCCGTTTAGCGATATTCGCCTGATACCTGCCCCCGCACCACCGCCCGCCCGCCCTGACCGCCCCGACAGCCCGCAAATTGGATTCAGATTTCTGCCGGCGTGGAAATTGATTTGTACCTGATATTTAATAGTTCACGCTCCACATTGTTTAGTCAACATCGCAATACGTTCTCGTATGACAGGAAATTTTGCCTGTGATATCGATACGCGCTATCCGACAAAAATGTTACACAACCATCGCTATTCGCAGAAAATTGTTTGCGAACTCCCATTTTTATTTGCAGCGAAACAATGCATGTAAAATTTAACCAGACCTGAGTCTCAATTTTGATTCTTTAAAAAGTCAAAAGGTGCAAAATGAAGATTCTCCAAAGGCATTCAAATACAGCAATCCAACTGTTGAATCTGGATTCAAAAAGCAGTTGAATGAATACGTAATCGGCAGAAAACGTCGCGCGAGATCTCACTAAGTCGGGAAAGGTCCACGAGTGACATATAAACCATTCGGAGCGGCTCCAATCTTCGCGACCTCTCTATTATTTAAGCGGACGCAGTCCAGCGAAAATTGCCGTTTTCAAGCCAGGGGTGCAAACTCTAAATTTCAAACGCCCTTTTTCACAAAAATCATTTTCATTATAAATATTCATTGAAACTACAAAGTATTAAATATACTCAGATAACTCTGCAATCAGCAACAATACTTACATTCAAAATTTTATTTCAGCAAAATATTCATACTAGTATCAACATTCAATTTTCAGGTCGTTAAAGCTTTTATTTTCATAGAAAATGGAAAACTTAATTTAAAACATTAAAGAGCTTTTGAAAAGGCTTCGGAAGCCCATTCCACTGTGAAATAATGAATGATTCAATACTTCCAGTGTATCATCGCTCAAGGGCTGCATAAAGGCTGCATAAGTGTTCGAGTGAGAGTGCCCTGAGAGCGCGCTTGGGAAATCAACCGTTTATCTGATCTTTACCTGCCGTCTACAAACCTCTACCCATGCAAATATTTATATCCACCCAAGCTGAGAAATATTTTGAATTAGGTATGTCATTTTCAAGCACACGGTTCATCTGATAGTACAGTGGACCCATATTTATTTCTTTACTAATATGGGGTTATAGGCGACACAGCAAAGCGCGTTGTTCAAGTTAAGAGTTGAGTAGATTGTAATCTTAGAGGATCTATGCCTTTCAGAGCATTCAAACATTCCTATAAATTAGAAATTGTGATGCGTTCGCCTAGGCAGGCTTTGCATAAAACCGTGTATTTTTTTGAAACTGTGTTTAAACTTTCAAAGACGAAACATAAACACAACACAAATCCGATTCGTCGATTTAGGTCCGCTAAAAGTCAGGAGGGCTAAAAGCAAATTAAAACTGTAATAGACTTCCTTTCGTGCATGTGGGTTTATTATGTAGCGGAAAATTTAATCGTGCTGTTTGTTTGGTGGCCGTGAGATGAATAAACCATCTGCAGTTTTCGCCGTCCCTGTTACTCTTATAGTGATTCGTATTTGTTTCTCTGTCGAAAAAGAAAAGTCTAGCGCCGGACCTGTATTCAATATGGCGCCCCCTCTCAATTTCCAGGCGCAATCGCGTTTGACAGCTCGGTGAGTGAGTGAACAATGAATTCCACGATGAAAACACATAGGTACGTGATGCGTTTTTAACATATTCGACTTTGATGCAGGATTTTTTGGTGGTGTGCAAAATGTTTAGACGGGTTAGACCTTTGTATTGACATTCACGGAACGATAGTTACTTGTTCCGCAGTAGGTAAGTATTGCAGTGATATCGAGAAACTGGTACGAAGTTTAAAAGGAAGTATAGATGGGATGACGGAACTATAAAAACTTAAAGTCAGAACAGTTTGAAGGTTCAACGAGATTATTTAATAGTTTGTGCACAGTTCACTAGGCAGGTATTGGTGACGATTCTGTTTTAGACACAGCTTTACTTAATTTAGTTTGGTCCTGTCATAATGTCACTTTAAAATGTATCTCACCTGTGGTTGCACTGCTGGCACGCGAAGCACTCGAGGTGGTAGACGTTGCTTCTGGCCCGCATCACCATCTCAAACGCCGGGATCACCTTGTTGCACGCAGCGCAGTACCCCGTGTTTCCGAATAACCTGTGGATTGGAGGAAACTTTTAATGATTCCATACGGTGTTTGTAACAAGCTACGGATATTATTAAACAGCTTGTACGCAGAATAAGTTACAACGCCACCAATAGCACAGTGCGTTTTGCGGAGTATAATAAATAACTACCTATATTAATAAGGCTGATTCGATAAACACGAAATTGAGAATATAATTGAATTGAGAATAATAGTTTGGAGTTTTCTATGATCAGAAAATGATAATATTTTCATAAGCGGGCAGCATATGCGCTACAAATATTAAAAGTGGGTCCATACTGTGGTATCCTAGAAGTTTGATTGTAAATCTTGGACTCTACATTTCTAGTTTACAGTTTACGAACCTCAAATAATCCCTTTTGCAGAGTATAAGATTGGCACGGGTGTAGAGTGTATGGCCAACTTCCCCAAGCCGACAGTCGCAGCAGCCGCACTTCAGACAGTCTTCGTGCCAGAGCTGGTCCAGAGCCTTCAGCAAAAACCGTTCCGTGATCACCTTGTTGCAGCCAGCACATATCTAGGAAGAAAACTTTCGTGAAAATACTGATATTGTAAATTCATCCCCCAAGTTTTTACTGAGGGTGGGAATTGAGACCCAGTATTTCAGTTAACTGAATTTAAACTTTGAGAAGTTGGTAATATTTCAAATAAATTTTGCCTAGAATTTGACAGCAGCGGAGTTTATCAGAAGTATGTGCAGACGAGTAGAACACTTTCACTATTTTTTCTGCAAAGGTATCACGGTCTCGCGCCTCCTTCATCGCGAGCATGATGTGACGAGTGGGACTGCTCTCTGTATGTCACATGCATCACTGACCTGTAGCTGCTGCGGCTGCTGCCCGCTAGAGGGACTGCTCTCTGTATGACACATATATCACTGACCTGTGGCTGCTACCCGCTCAGCCTGCTAGAGTTGGCAGGGGGCTTCGTGGGCGCAGGGAGCGGGGACGACCGCGCCTCCTTCACCTCCATAGCGAGCATGTGACTAGTGGGACTGCTCTTTGTATGACACAATATGTATCACTGACCTGTGGCTGCTGCGGCTGCTGCCCACTAGAGTTGGTTGGTGGCTGCGCGGGCGCGGGGAGCGGGGACGACCGCGCCTCCTTCACCTCCATAGCGAGCATGTGACGAGTGGGACTACCGCCGCTGCTCGCCTGCTGCGGCGTTCGCCTCTCGCACTGCAACAATACAAAACACTGGTAAAACACGATTGTCATATTTTTGTTTGTAAATACACGCTAGAGAAAGATAAAATAACCATGTAGAATCACAGGCGTATCTTTCTTTATTATTGATCGTCATTATTAGAAATCAACAAGGAAGCTCAAAGAAGCTCGAGTAAAAAGGAAATGTACCACTCCACATCTAAACGTTGCTACACTTTACTTCATTTTGTTATGAATCAGGATAAAGTGGAACGTTTGCAATCGAATAGGCTCTGTAATAATTTCACCAGCAAATTGAGGAAGTGGATATGAAAATTGGATTCTGTTTTTAGCGCCTTTAACGATCTTATGTCACAGTAATTGACTCAGAACAGTACAGAACGACAAGTCATAGAGGCCGTTTTATGTTACGGCATAAAAGCCACAACCATGAAATTTAAGCCCTGTAATATTTCTCGAAAAAATTAGCACAACTACTCGACCGGTTAATGAGAACGTGAAACTCGATTCGGCAGCAAATTATGCGCCTAAAATATAAATAGTGGATAAAAAGTTTGTAATCGAGACCTGGGAAAAAAGTCGATGCTAAGTCGGTTCGAGTAGTCATGGTTCATTAGCACGTAAAACACGAGCGTTTTCAATATCGGTTGGTTACAATCTAGTACGATTGTCGAGTAATTTGGCGTGCCCTCGGGTCAACCCTTTCTGCCGACAATTTTTTACAAAGAAACTTGTTTTCTGGTAGAGCGGAGCGGCGTATTAGAACCAGCAGCGGCTGAAACAATCGGGCATTGTAGGCTGTGACGAATGGCCCGTCTTTCATTTTTGTGTGTTTTGGAGTGTGCGTCCGATCGCCAGTGACCGGCGGTGACCGGCGGGCTCGTAAATAATGGGTATACGGATATTGACCGGAAGCATGCACTGTGCCGCAACGCAAGTCGTGTCACTGATTCGTGAATACACAAAGGCAACAAATTACTTCCATGCTGGTCTGGGAGCGATAGAATGTGCCAGCTGCATCTCCTCCCGGGCATGCTATAAAAACCAGCTAAGGGATTCGAGGGTTTATTACATATTGTTTTTTAGGCGATGGGCTGACAACCTGTCACTACAGCAATATACAGATCTATCTTAAACAACCCTAGAAACTTGTGAGACGTGGCGGAATGATCTTTGTTTGGATCGTTGACGCTCTGCCTACCTCTTTAGGGATACAGGCGTGATATTATGTATTATTATGTAACAAATCAGCGGTACTGCTACCCTACTTATTAAATCGTTTTTGGTTTGAAAAACTATTTCTACTTATGTTATCTTTTATTGATCACTTCACTCACATTTTAGTATGTCATGCCCAAATCTTTCGAGTTCGTCAACCGTTAGTTCCCGCCGTGTCTGAAATATTTTTAGAGATATTTCAGACATGCCTCTGGACTATCCATTGCTCTAGTAACTTTTAATGACTACAATGAAATCTGTTAATGTAGAGAAGCGGTGATGCATTCTATGTTTTTTAATCACTACCAGGCTGATTGTCCTTACAATGGCAGGTCCACTGTTTTCTGTAATTTCGATCCTCATTTACTAATAAGTAAGTAGGTAATTTTAAAAGCTCATGTTTCATCGCACCGGCTGCATGAAAACACGAAAATACTAATTAGTGGCGAAATGCCTGAATGAGTTGGAATAAATCATGCAACCCTGTCCGCTAATTAATTATAAGGGTAATTTTCATATGAGTATAGTGAAAAATGGTCACATAATATGCAAACTATCTACGCAGTGTTTTTACATTGTAACCATGATCTGCTTCAATAAGTTATCAACTAATTACTATTATTCTTAATTTGTGATATTCGTATCCAGCCTTTAACATGCTTGTTGCAAAGTTCAATATCGGTAACATTTATAATGTAATTAAATTACTAATAAAACGCCAATCAACTGGCTATCTGGCGTGGTATCGGAACCCATCGATTACGGAGTGTCATTTCGCGTCCTGCCCGCGGGCGAACATTTCATTTTCTGACACTCGACAGATTTGCGGATAATTTAAATAGCGTATCCATTTTTACAGTTTTTTCTAAGCTGGAGAGAAAGAAAAACATATTCATGTTGCCATCTGCGTCTCCTCTCAAGCATGCTGTTAAAACAGAAAAGAGATCGATGTTGTGATGGGCTGATAACCTGTCATTAAAGCGATACATATTTACATCTAAAATTGCTCTCAATATTTCTTCCTCTCTAAACGCCTCTTAATGGTCTTTTAA
>JARACY010006250.1:0-17976 GCA_029255725.1 Scrobipalpa atriplicella
GATATATAATAGTTTTAAACTCTGCTGAAATGTGTTGTAATCTGTGGTTGTAGAATGCAAATAACAATCGTGCAAATAGCAGAATAGGAACACTGTTCTGTATGCGGATCTGAAATATATAGCATGCATGGTTTGCTCGCTATTCCATTGAAATAGGATATGCAAAGGAAGAAATAGGTAGATAATATAGGTTGTAATATTATTTCCTCACTTTTGATACACATGCTGCAGAGTTTTTGTATGTTATGTTATATTTCCGCAGTCCATGACTTTCTTACATCTAGTTTATTTATTTATTATCTCCTTATTTTATTCAGATGCCTATTCGTAGCCATATTGTAATGACCATCATCCGATACAGCGATCCCTCAAACAATCAGGTGATTCTGAAAACAGCTTGCATAAGCTCACATAATGAATTATTTCAACTAAGTATAACTATCCTGTGCCCTGTGGGTAGTTACCTACCTATGTGAACTAAAATAACTACATACATATGAACTACACTGAAACATGTCCGTAGTTAGTACCAGGTCTAACAACTTGTTTGCGCTCGCAGCTAGAGTCATTCAAATTTTTGTAATTGCAGCCCAGAACGGCAGCTCTACAGAAGTAGGACAAGCTAAGTAGGAAACGGATGTCGAGCCGCCATTGTTATAATAACAATTCCGTTTTTTAATTCACAAAGTGTTCTCTCTTACTTTGTACTGTATATTTTCCTTTGAAAAAAGTTATTGTTCATGGAATGTTGGAATTTCTTGGTAGCAAATGAAATTCCTATTAATACAGGGATCTTTGTTCATTTCCAAGGAAAGGAAATGGGATTGTCAATAAAAGAGACATGCTTTAATTATTTTAGTATTTACGAGGCCAGTTTCGTATATTTTGATGGTTATAGTTATCGTATCAAGTTATAGTATCAAACAACTAGGTATGTTTTTTTAAATCGTTGTCATATTGATGGCTTGGTAATTTATACAACAGTGTCTGTCGGTCTAATGAGACTCCTGAGGAAATGTGATATTCATTTGTTTTTGTATTTATAAAAATGAAAATAATTTAAATTTAATATACATTGAACTTCATAAGAACGCATATTTTAGCGACTTGTCTTCGTCTCTTAATATAAAATTCCTAAAACCTTCTCTAACAAATAAACAGAATGTCAATAAAAAAGAAAGTACTTCAAAAGAAGCAATCCGGTGTATATTCTGTGAGAGATGTCGCACGTTTTTCTGTCGGTCGCTACGAATAGCAATGAGACTTGAATGTCGCTAGGTCGCTACATTGTGTACCCAGCAATGAGACTCTTGATGTCGCTACGCTACATTGTGTACCCTTGCAGGATTGCTGTACACGTCGCGGGAATATGACTCAGTCCGGGGTTACGTTCGGGAACCCAATGTTAGATGTAGGTTAATAAGTACAACAGTAAAAGTGAATCTCTATCTATTTCTACCCACTGCAAGTGGGCGCAGGAGGCACAGGACCAATAAAAGTGATTACCCCTCGAGAAACAAAAATACAAATCAGTCCTCTTTATTGTCGTATTAGGAGAGGGCACTTCGCCACCTAGTCGTATTTTTTTGCTTGTGTCGATTCTCGTATTTCCGCCGTGGAAGTACCAGATTTTGATCTGTACACTTGCCATTTCATTGAGGTGGACCACGGGTAAAAAAAAATACCCGTGTTCCACGTAGGTGAACCAAGCAGGTGGTCCACGGGCAATGAGGGAAATAAATATAGTAGGGGTCGATTGTAACTTCTATTTAGGTACCAGCATAGCAGTTTTAGTTATATCTGTATGTTCAATTGTTCACATTTATCATTCAGTGAAAAGCTTCTTTCACTTTTGTTTTCACAGCTTAAAGCGGAATTTAGCAAACATACATCTAGGGGCCTCTTCTAAACACTACAATTTTCAAAAAACTCCTAAAATTCGATATACATTGCCTAGAATAGTAACTTTTAGTGGGCGCCCGCCGCGCTCATAAGTAATCTGTGTTTTTAGTATATACTAGGGAGGTTAATACGCTTACTGCCCAGGCAATGTACGCCGAAAAATCTCTGTAATTTGTGAATTGTAGTTTAATGAAACAGACGTCTAGGAAATAATTTCATTAAGTTTGTACACGAGCGGGCGCCCTCTTTTCAGTTTTAATGGTCGTACAGTGTTCCGCCCGCTTCCTAATGAATAGCAATTCTTCTTATACAGCTTCCCGGGAAAAGATTCAAATTTATTCATTTAAAATTTTAATTTTGTATTTTTAAAAGGATATGTAAATGTTAACTTCCTTGCTGGACTAAGAGCGATAATAAAACATAAAAATATACCATCTGCTTCTCTTTCTGAGCATAAGTACTGTTAGAAACCAGATAAGTGGTTCAATGGTTTCAGTGTATTTTTCGGCGAACTGACAACAGCTGAGAACGAGTTGCTTTCGTATTTATTTATAATACTTTTTTTTTTTTATTAGGTATCAAATTCTTAAAAGTATTACAATTTTAAATAATTATTAAAGAATTATTTTAAAAGTAATTAAAATGTTGTTATTCAAATGTATCTCCCAATCCTCGGCAACAATTTGGGCCCAACCAGTTTTGATAAAAATCATTGCCACTTTCGTGAATGGCTTCGTTATGTTGTCTTTTCTTCTCGAAATCATCATTTTGGTGGCCAACACTGCACGATTTTTAGATGAGCACTTTTGATTCGATCTTGTCTCCAATTTCTTAATGTTATTTTCAATCCATTTGCGAAAATAAGAAACATCAGTATACATTGACGGTAAGGTCTCTGATCCACATGCTGTGTCCCTTCCTGTGGCTACAATTCCTACTAAGTAGCTGAAAATACGATTAAATTTTTTTTTTTTTTTTTTTCAACGATTTTAGAGGGCTTTTGTACGATTAGTACACGCCAGCCCTATTGTTCCTTATAGACGTTAGATCACTCATACATAATGTTTAGGTTGGGTTTGCCTGTGCAGAGCGATTTTGTTCAAAAGCTTTATATAATTGGTAAATTTCGACAATCTCTATTAAATTTGAGCAAGTAAGTAATTCTTGGAAGTTTCCTAAGTCAAGTGGGTTTAATTTTAGATTTTTTAACAAAATCTCTCTGCGCGGGCTGTTGCGGCTGCATTCTGCTAGCACATGAAAGGCATCTTCTATTTTATTACACACTTCGCAATTTGGTGTGGCTACAATTCCTACTAAGTAGCTGAAAATACGATTAAATTTGTTAAATAAATTTTGTGTAGGATGCTTCATCTTAGGCAGAAACAGTAATGAATGATAATGATACAAGTTAAGTAGTAAGTAGCTATTGACAATGTGACGTCAAAGATGATTTTACTTTAAACATTACATTTTTGTAAAGCATCGGTATCAAAAGTTTAAAGCAAAATCTTGCACCTAACTAAATATTTGTTTATTTATTATTAGCCTGAGAGGCAAACATTGGCACGGTATGTGCCAAAGATCAGTTGTTCTGAAAATAGTTTGCTAGATACGTACTTTCCCCACATGTTTTGTATGGTGGCTGATAAGTGGACCAGTGACTGCTTTGGTGACTCTGGCTCTGGTGTCATGTGGGGAAAGTACGTATCTAGCAAACTATTTTCAGAACAACTGATCTTTGGCACATACCGTGCCAATGTTTGCCTCTCAGGCTAATAATAAATAAACAAATATTTAGTTAGGTGCAAGATTTTGCTTTAAACTTTTGATACCGATGCTTTACAAAAATGTAATGTTTAAAGTAAAATCATCTTTGACGTCACATTGTCAATAGCTACTTACTACTTAACTTGTATCATTATCATTCATTACTGTTTCTGCCTAAGATGAAGCATCCTACACAAAATTTATTTAACAAATTTAATCGTATTTTCAGCTACTTAGTAGGAATTGTAGCCACACCAAATTGCGAAGTGTGTAATAAAATAGAAGATGCCTTTCATGTGCTAGCAGAATGCAGCCGCAACAGCCCGCGCAGAGAGATTTTGTTAAAAAATCTAAAATTAAACCCACTTGACTTAGGAAACTTCCAAGAATTACTTACTTGCTCAAATTTAATAGAGATTGTCGAAATTTACCAATTATATAAAGCTTTTGAACAAAATCGCTCTGCACAGGCAAACCCAACCTAAACATTATGTATGAGTGATCTAACGTCTATAAGGAACAATAGGGCTGGCGTGTACTAATCGTACAAAAGCCCTCTAAAATCGTTGAAAAAAAAAAAAAAAAAAAATTTAATCGTATTTTCAGCTACTTAGTAGGAATTGTAGCCACAGGAAGGGACACAGCATGTGGATCAGAGACCTTACCGTCAATGTATACTGATGTTTCTTATTTTCGCAAATGGATTGAAAATAACATTAAGAAATTGGAGACAAGATCGAATCAAAAGTGCTCATCTAAAAATCGTGCAGTGTTGGCCAACCAAAATGATGATTTCGAGAAGAAAAGACAACATAACGAAGCCATTCACGAAAGTGGCAATGATTTTTATCAAAACTGGTTGGGCCCAAATTTGTTGCCGAGGATTGGGAGATACATTTGAATAACAACATTTTAATTACTTTTAAAATAATTCTTTAATAATTATTTAAAATTGTAATACTTTTAAGAATTTGATACCTAATAAAAAAAAAAAAGTATTATAAATAAATACGAAAGCAACTCGTTCTCAGCTGTTGTCAGTTCGCCGAAAAATACACTGAAACCATTGAACCACTTATCTGGTTTCTAACAGTACTTATGCTCAGAAAGAGAAGCAGATGGTATATTTTATGTTTTATTATCGCTCTTAGTCCAGCAAGGAAGTTAACATTTACATATCCTTTTAAAAATACAAAATTAAAATTTTAAATGAATAAATTTGAATCTTTTCCCGGGAAGCTGTATAAGAAGAATTGCTATTCATTAGGAAGCGGGCGGAACACTGTACGACCATTAAAACTGAAAAGAGGGCGCCCGCTCGTGTACAAACTTAATGAAATTATTTCCTAGACGTCTGTTTCATTAAACTACAATTCACAAATTACAGAGATTTTTCGGCGTACATTGCCTGGGCAGTAAGCGTATTAACCTCCCTAGTATATACTAAAAACACAGATTACTTATGAGCGCGGCGGGCGCCCACTAAAAGTTACTATTCTAGGCAATGTATATCGAATTTTAGGAGTTTTTTGAAAATTGTAGTGTTTAGAAGAGGCCCCTAGATGTATGTTTGCTAAATTCCGCTTTAAGCTGTGAAAACAAAAGTGAAAGAAGCTTTTCACTGAATGATAAATGTGAACAATTGAACATACAGATATAACTAAAACTGCTATGCTGGTACCTAAATAGAAGTTACAATCGACCCCTACTATATTTATTTCCCTCATTGCCCGTGGACCACCTGCTTGGTTCACCTACGTGGAACACGGGTATTTTTTTTTACCCGTGGTCCACCTCAATGAAATGGCAAGTGTACAGATCAAAATCTGGTACTTCCACGGCGGAAATACGAGAATCGACACAAGCAAAAAAATACGACTAGGTGGCGAAGTGCCCTCTCCTAATACGACAATAAAGAGGACTGATTTGTATTTTTGTTTCTCGAGGGGTAATCACTTTTATTGGTCCTGTGCCTCCTGCGCCCACTTGCAGTGGGTAGAAATAGATAGAGATTCACTTTTACTGTTGTACTTATTAACCTACATCTAACATTGGGTTCCCGAACGTAACCCCGGACTGAGTCATATTCCCGCGACGTGTACAGCAATCCTGCAAGGGTACACAATGTAGCGTAGCGACATCAAGAGTCTCATTGCTGGGTACACAATGTAGCGACCTAGCGACATTCAAGTCTCATTGCTATTCGTAGCGACCGACAGAAAAACGTGCGACATCTCTCACAGAATATACACCGGATTGCTTCTTTTGAAGTACTTTCTTTTTTATTGACATTCTGTTTATTTGTTAGAGAAGGTTTTAGGAATTTTATATTAAGAGACGAAGACAAGTCGCTAAAATATGCGTTCTTATGAAGTTCAATGTATATTAAATTTAAATTATTTTCATTTTTATAAATACAAAAACAAATGAATATCACATTTCCTCAGGAGTCTCATTAGACCGACAGACACTGTTGTATAAATTACCAAGCCATCAATATGACAACGATTTAAAAAAACATACCTAGTTGTTTGATACTATAACTTGATACGATAACTATAACCATCAAAATATACGAAACTGGCCTCGTAAATACTAAAATAATTAAAGCATGTCTCTTTTATTGACAATCCCATTTCCTTTCCTTGGAAATGAACAAAGATCCCTGTATTAATAGGAATTTCATTTGCTACCAAGAAATTCCAACATTCCATGAACAATAACTTTTTTCAAAGGAAAATATACAGTACAAAGTAAGAGAGAACACTTTGTGAATTAAAAAACGGAATTGTTATTATAACAATGGCGGCTCGACATCCGTTTCCTACTTAGCTTGTCCTACTTCTGTAGAGCTGCCGTTCTGGGCTGCAATTACAAAAATTTGAATGACTCTAGCTGCGAGCGCAAACAAGTTGTTAGACCTGGTACTAACTACGGACATGTTTCAGTGTAGTTCATATGTATGTAGTTATTTTAGTTCACATAGGTAGGTAACTACCCACAGGGCACAGGATAGTTATACTTAGTTGAAATAATTCATTATGTGAGCTTATGCAAGCTGTTTTCAGAATCACCTGATTGTTTGAGGGATCGCTGTATCGGATGATGGTCATTACAATATGGCTACGAATAGGCATCTGAATAAAATAAGGAGATAATAAATAAATAAACTAGATGTAAGAAAGTCATGGACTGCGGAAATATAACATAACATACAAAAACTCTGCAGCATGTGTATCAAAAGTGAGGAAATAATATTACAACCTATATTATCTACCTATTTCTTCCTTTGCATATCCTATTTCAATGGAATAGCGAGCAAACCATGCATGCTATATATTTCAGATCCGCATACAGAACAGTGTTCCTATTCTGCTATTTGCACGATTGTTATTTGCATTCTACAACCACAGATTACAACACATTTCAGCAGAGTTTAAAACTATTATATATCAATGTATTTAAACAAAAGAAGGTTTTAGTTTTAAACCTTTTCATCTTCTTTCGCGATGGATGAGAATAGAGACACACACACTATATTATTATTTATTCTCCACTACACTTATTTATTCTTCAGTAACTTGAAGGGTGGTTGAAACCAGGTTACCCTCCTCGGAGCTTACCGTTGCTTATACGGAATCAATCAGATGGACTTATCCAGACAAGCCTGTGACACCACAGAGAAAGGTATCTACTAAACACAGAAGAGTAAAAGGCGTTGGGAGCTAGAACTGAGCGCTAGCGACTTCTATAAAATCAGTGGTACTAAAAGTTCACTTTCTGTTTTTAGTATTCAATTTCCCAACTCCTTTTACTAAGACTCAGCTAGTAGAAACACAGTAGCAGTAAATAAGCACTAAATAATGCATTCGCAGCAATTTGTAGGCAAAGTTCCGGGTCTGGTCCGGTCCGTCCCAGGGGCCCGTAAATCCAACTTCGAATGTTTGTTTACGTCTCTCTGGAGATACTTGGGGTTGCTATCTGGACGTAAGTCTCGTAAAAACTGAAAACGTATGCAAAGGTACGAGGTACGCTAGACAAATGGTAAGATATTCTCTTACTTCTTTCCTAGTGAGGATGATGAGGAAATATGCGTTCGGCAAATAAGTAAGTACCTACTTCGGATTTTTCATGTTGTATGATTTAAAACAAAAATATTAGTTGTGTGTAATATAATAGCTAGCATAAGTGAAAATCACATAAAAGGTTGAAATGATGTCTTCTTGGTAAGGAACAATAAAAAAAAATGTTACCAAACGTGAAATGTTAAAAAAACTGGAGTGTTCTTTCTAGTAGATAAATGAACAGCTTATGGTCTAGGAGGTAAATATTTAAACTAGAAGCCAAGATCTTGTCATATTTCTTTGACAAAGTAAAGTTGATTGTTGTCTTGTCACTTATTCTTGAAAGAAGGTGTCATACCTATATTATATACATATTCAAATGTAAGAAAAAAGTTTCTGAGCAAACAAGAACCGTGGATTACTCGTGCGTAAGCTTCAGTGGAAAGGCGTTGAGGACAAGTCTTTACTATAGCTCTATAGAACTCTCTGACGACGGAAACGAGACTAAGCGCTACCAGTACCTACGTTTTATGACACTAGTCTAAAGCTTTCAGTACCTTTGAAAATAAAATAGTTTTCATGGTATAAAAACAAACCAGTATGATTTCCACTATACTGTTTTAACTAAAACATGTTTATTTTCTAAACCGAATTCTGTTTTGCTACTGCCAATCATGTGAATATGTAATATGTATTATTTATTTTTTTAAGAGAAATACCGTAACATTTTGATAGGGTTTATAAATTATATAGGTAAGTTAAACCGTAAAACACGAAATATATGACATAAAAAATATTTTGTGTAAGTGTAAATGCATTGTGATAAAATATAAAATTATGCTGCCTCTGAGAAAGGATGCATTAAACATGATTGGATGATATATAAAACACGTATTTTCAAAGAGATTAAATTGGCGATGACAAATGGAAAGCACTAAAAATAGTCACTTCCTAAAAAGTCTTGTCCGTAAAATGTCACAATTTAAATCAGTAAGAAAATAAAAACTTTATTCGCAACTCTACCGAAAAAATTGTTACCAAAAGCATTAAAAAAGAAAACATTTTCCTTTGCAATCACAGTAATTCACTCCAACTCCAACATTTGAGATTTTCTGGAAAATCTCGGCTAGTTTCGTCAGTATTGGCAGTCGCGATTGAAAGACTTCAAACGACGCCGCTTTGTGCACACGCCTTTGAAACGCGCCGCGACTCTTATTCGGAATTCCTTTTACCTTTGACCAATCTGCCTTTATGAAGGCACTTTCGTATTGACACTGCAAGGTGTCGGTGTATGATATTGATATTCGAAGCTAATAAAATGTGTTGCGAGAGCTCACTTGGTGATATTTTTTATTAAAATAATATGAGAAAGAGTAACAGTTTTGCGAATAATGGAAAAAGCATTTACTTATGTGTTTAAAATATGAAATAAACAAGCGAAAAGTTAAACTTGGGTGGGAACGATCTTATACCGTGCCAATGCTCTTACCAAGTTTACGTGTCAATTTCCAAAAATAATAAACACCAATTTTGTTTTTTAAATTGCAACACATTGAAACCCTCGAATCCCTTAGCTGGTTTTTACAGCATGCCTGGAAGGAGATTCAGCTGGCACATTCCATGTTTTTCTATCATTTCAGTCCAGCATGGAAGTAAATAAAGACTGAGATTGAAAATTCTAAATCCGTCGAAAATTTATTCCTTAAAGAAGATCGTTTGGTTTGCGGTAAAAAGTTAATCAAAGCAGGAACTTTTCTTAATCGATTATGTGTCCAAACTTCCGGATAAGTTAAAGATTTTGCAGCAGAATGGACAGCTTCCATTCCAAAAGCGTTAATTCGAAAATTGGGAGATTATTTTGCGTCTCTGAAAATTTTGTTATTTTACGTAGTAGGAAATCTATGTTGAAGGAATTCTTTCATGTTGGCGGAATGACCTTTGGGTCGTTTTTTCTCTGCCTACCTCATTAGGGATGAAAGCATGATTTTAAGTCTGTAGCTATGTTTGTAGAAGAAATCTTTTTTTTTTTTTTTTTTATTGAAATAGAAACAAAGGACCTCAGCATTTCCCAAGTCATGGTAACTAACGGAAGACCCAAATTTCTTTATTATTACATTACATTACATATAATCACGCCTTTATCCCTGATGGGGTAGGCAGAGTGTAATAAACCTACACAACGGTCGTTCCGCCACATCTGACAAATTTTGAGGGTTATTCCAGTTGGATCTGTGAGGTGGTACAGCATTGAATAAAGTACCAACCACTTCCTTTTTTTTTCATTATATTCTCAGAAATCTTTTAAACTAAATGTCTCTAAAAATTTGAACCTCACAGCTGAAAGTTATAAAACTACAAAATTGCCAGAATAGTCAGACTAACACCCAATTATCCTTTGTCTCAAAAAGAAAGCCAAGCTGTGAGTGATCCTTGCCGAACAAAGTAACAAATTGAAACAAGGTACGAGAAATATCCCTAGAGGATAGCGGCTTTTGTCCCTAAATGACTAAACTCTATTGTAAAACGACACCCTTCCAAATTAACTATAGAAAACAACATTGCATAACAGTTAAACAAAACAAAGTCCTAGCAATAAACTAGAAATTGCCAGCACCGAAACACGAACTCACTTTGAAATGTGGGAGCCACATGTCCAAGATTCACGCCGAAGAAGCACGAGTCAAAATGTCTCAAACACCGAGAGCGGCTGACAGCGGAATATGAGCCTTAGAGACGTGAAACGTTTTAAAATGCATTAACAATTTATGATAAACCTTCCAGGTACTTATCTCGAGAAGTGACAATAAGGGAATATGCTACAGGACACGACGGAAGGTCGATGAGTCAACCCGGTGACCTATGGACACTTTAGGATCCTGCAGTCAGTTAGATGCCTAAGCGGACCTAGCCTAAGCCGACGCCTGCGCAACGACGATAAGGCCGACGCTGAAAGGAGATAGAACGCACCAATGACAGCGGAGATGGAGGCGTGCCAATTGAGTTACGTCCAATAGCGCTCCCGCGATCTAGGAAGACAATGCGTATACCAGGAACATTGGCGTCAGGACAGGAGAGGACAGGCGAGGCGACTACGCGAGGACCAATAGGAGCGCTTCCCGCGCTCGGATTGCCATCGCGCAACACGGGAGCCTCAGAACAATAACTAAAGCTATAGAAGGAAAGCTAAAATAAGAACAAAATACATTAGGTCGTACTATTTTTACTTATGCAGTTGTAAATGTGTAAGAAAGAGATCAGTATACACTCTTTTGTTTCGCAATTTATAAGGTTGTCACAAGTTTCCTTTTTGCTAGTGATGTAACGACTTCGATAATAGTATCGATATATTACAAAGTAAGTATCGTACGGCGGCGGCATATTGTAAAGGTAAATCTGTCACTAACGTAAAAAACTTGTGACGACCTTAAAAATTATTTAAAAAAAAAACTGTAGGTATACTTACTTATCACTTCCTTTCACACACTTACAACTGCATTAAAGTAAAAGCAGTAATTTATTTTGTTGATCGGGATTATACATTACAGCAGTGGTTTTCAACTTTTCTGACTACGCGACCCCCTTGTATACTCAAAATATCTGACGACCTCTAGCTTAAAACTTTTGAGTATTTTTCTTCAGTAGGGCTCTGGTCACAGTTTTTTCCATCAAATATTTAACCACTCTGGCCAAAAAGACTGCAACTGACAGACTGACTACCTATTCAAGGTGCAAATTTGAGATGGGGCAGCCAAAATCCAGGGCAGCTACCATAACCATTGAAGCTGCACAAAACGGTCTGAACAGACTATAGTAGCGGGTCTTCTCGCCAAAACCATCGGTTTTGGGGGGGAGGTGGTGACAAGGCTTGACCTCCTTGCCGTGGTAAATCCACGCCCCACGTAACAACGTGGGGGTCCTGGGTCGGGGATGATACCCCCTTCGTCACATCCTGGTTGGTCTTCACCGCTCGCGTGATCAATCCCTCTGGACACACTGAACAGACTATCCAGTATTTCTAAAATATTAAGAATTACAATTACAGAATTTTGAAAAATGGAACAGTCCTTGTAAAAATAATATTTTGTAAATTGTATAATCAAAATAATTGTGTAAATCATTGTCTGCAGGAAATCTGTCGATTAAAAGGTATCGATACTTTTATTTCCATCACTAGACACTCGTAAACAACGCACACGCGACTATGTCAAATAGTTCAGTAAAAGAAACGTCTGTCTTTGAATACATGTATTTTGAATTTTGTCGGGTAAATTAGAACCAATAGAACCAAATGATTTTCAACTTGTGACCAAACGGGTGAAGTAGAAACAAAGAGCTAAAAGTGTTTCCTTTTCTCACGCGTCTTTTTAGTCGTATGCTAGAACAGTACAAACGATCTTTCTGAATTCTTATTTTAGCTTTCCTTCTATTGCTTTAGTTATTGTTCTGAGGTAACAATACAGAATCCTCAGAACAATAACTAAAGCTATAGAAGGAAAGCTAAAATAAGAACAAAATACATTAGGTCGTACTATTTTTACTTATGCAGTTGTAAATGTGTAAGAAAGAGATCAGTATACACTCTTTTGTTTCGCAATTTATAAGGTTGTCACAAGTTTCTTTTTTGCTAGTGATGTAACGACTTCGATAATAGTATCGATATATTACAAAGTAAGTATCGTACGGCGGCGGCATATTGTAAAGGTAAATCTATCACTAACGTAAAAAACTTGTGACGGCCTTAAAAATTATAAAAAAAAAAGACTGTAGGTATACTTACTTATCGCTTCCTTTCACACACTTACAACTGCTCGCGTGATCAATCCCTCTGGACACACTGAACAGACTATCCAGTATTTCTAAAATATTAAGAATTACAATTACAGATTTTTGAAAAATGGAACAGTCCTTGTAAAAATAATATTTTGTAAATTGTCTAATCAAAATAATTGTGTAAATCATTGTCTGCAGGAAATCTGTCGATTAAAAAGTATCGGTACTTTTATTCCCATCACTAGACACTCGTAAACAACGCACACGCGACTATGTCAAATAGTTCAGTAAAAGAAACGTCTGTCTTTGAATAAATGTATTTTGAATTTTGTCGGGTAAATTAGAACCAATATAACCAAATGATTTTCAACTTGTGACCAAACGGGTGAAGTAGAAACAAAGAGCTAAAAGTGTTTCCTTTTCTCACGCGTCTTTTTAGTCGTATGCTAGAACAGTACAAATGATCTTTCTGAATTCTTATTTTAGCTTTCCTTCTATTGCTTTAGTTATTGTTCTGAGACGGGAGCTACGGTGGAGACAAGATAGAGAGGAAATGGGGCAATCATCGAGAGACCTCGGACCCCAGCGGACGTTCAGGAGAGGATCAGAGGAAGAGTGCCGAGCTTTCGAGAGTCCAAACTAGTTTTGAGTGCCGTGATAAATTTAGTCGCGAGTGTAGTGTAAAGTGTTAAAGTGTAACCCCAAAACGCGCAATATTATCCTAATGCCTTAGTTATTTCGATTTAAGAATATTGTCCTCTACGATAATATTTCATACATGTTAATCCTAGATAATTAGATTAAATTTATAAAAAGGCTAAAAGATAATACGGCGTTTTGTCTAGAACCAGAAAGGGTGGTTCTACGAGTTTTATAATTATTTTCTCTTAATTTTATATGAAGACCTGGTTGCAAAGGAAAAACCAGGTTTTCATAACCTTTTTGTGTGTGTTCTCATTTAAAAGGCAGAAGAGTTTTTCGAGCCCATGCATCTTTTCTCTTCCTAGGTTTGGCCTTAGTAAGATGCGTGGAGTCTTTAAATTGGATCGATTGGTTGATCAATTTAAAGGCTGAGACTAAAGAACTATAATTACCTTTACAATAAATTCTCGTTCATTCATATTTCAACTTTCAAATCTGTCTTTTCTTCCTCTCCTAAATAAGAATATATATCTCCTAAACAAGACCACATAAATTCCTAAATAAGGTACATAAATCTAAACTAGAATACATAATTCCTAAACTAAAATAATTGGCAACCCTAGAGATCTGTTCTTCTTAAAAGTAATAATTAAAAAATTAACTAAGCTAAATTAAATGTATTTCAGAGAGTCTTAAATTTAATAAATCCATTTATAACGACTCTAAAGTCAAACAATTCATTCAATGAACAGAATCGAACAAGTCCTATATTCTGCCGATTGAACCTTATCACAGCCACGACTTTGAATTTGTGTCAGCCTTTCCTCACAAACAAAAGAGCTCATAGTTGACCTCAGGAGGCCTCCAAAATAACATAAAGTATCACGTAAAAATATTACAGGTATTGTAATCACTAGTAATTATTCAGTTAATTATTAGTAGTTATAATCTGACTGCGCAGTCCCACAAAATACATAGCCGCGGCAGGACACGCTGGCATACATAAGAGGCAACTAGATTCGTCGTGTCTATGCACGCGGGTCAATACTACAAAAAAGAAAGTAATTAATTACGACTAACAACAAGAGGAATGGGACACTAATTCAACGGATAGTCACAACTATGTCAGCCAGTACTCAGTATTGAGCAACTGGAAGGCGTGACGGAGTCTGAAGGTCACTGTCGATCGGGCTAAATCTAATAATATGGTTGAGGGGTCAGAGGGTTACGGTACCGCTCCCCCTTCCTAACTTGTATTCGGTTCGGTTAGTGAGGTAAGAGGGCTAACGGTGCCGCTCCCAAACTAACTTATGTTCTACTCACAAGACTAAACTTATTCAAAGTCTACACCAGATCTCAATGAATTGAACGGTTAGTGCGGTAAGAGGGCTAACGGTGCCGCTCCCAAACTAACTTATGTTCTACTCACTAGACTAAATTTATTCAAAGTCTACACCAGATCTCAATAAATTGAACAGACATACCAATACCAAATGAACTGAATGGTTGCCTACTGTTACCTAATGAAGACATAAATTTGCTATTATGAGAAATTTAGATGCTTGATATCGATTATAACATAACTAGACGATCACTATATAATTAAACCGGGTTAGGGCCATCTCACATGGTGCGTGTGCCCAGAATTCTAGATTTCGTATCTACAAAAGTAGACGACTAGAATAAAAGAACCATTACTACATTAATTTAAAACACAACGTAGAAAAAGGAAAATAAATGTTCAAACATATAAAATAATCATTTATTTTCAATTATTGTAATTATTATTTCAAGAGACTTGATCAAGATATGAGCACAATACCAAAATTATAGACTCATATCTAGTTGAAGCATCTAAGAGAGGAAGAAATCGATACCTAAGAATTTTTATAATATTTCAACTTTCAAAAAAAAAAAAAAATATACAAACATACACAAGACATTCATGAGTTTAGCGGTAAAGGAGAGGCTTTTATCTGCTGCTAAAAGCCAGAAAAGGTTCAAATTCCCTGGATTTAGCACTTTGTCAGTTTTATAACGCTCTCGGCGACAGACCAGAGTGAAACAAATCATTCGTTTGATTTGACCTTTATTTGGGCAGCAGAAAAGAAAAATCATTCATTTGATTTTGTTATTGAGGAGAGGTATATCTTATATAGATATAGCTTGAACAGAAAACGGAACGATTCGTTGATATAACGGGTTCAAATCCTGTTTGTTTAATATTATACTAATTATATAACCACGGGTTCAAATCCCGGGTGGACAGGTTGCTAAAACTATTTTTTTCTTAACCTTATTTTATTTTTGTGTGCTTTTGACTGTGTACTCTTTCAGGTGAGTTAGTGTTTTGTGTGCTTTATCGTAAATTTACGTGTGGATAGTAAAAACGAACATTTCTTTTAAATAATCAGGAAGGTTAATAGTCACCGTTAGATTCTGTGGTAGTCATGGTCCGCGGTAGAAAACGAGCTAGTATGGCAACATCGAGCACTAATCGAGAGCCAAGGACGCGCGCGGGACAGGCTTCGGTCAGCGTTAGCTCAACCGATCAGGGTGGAATTGAATCCGTCAATGATGGGTTTCAATTACTGATAGGAAAATTTGACGAGATGTCAAAGAGGCTAGAAGCATTAGAATCACAGACAGGTCGGACAGTAAATGAACAAAGCGATGCTTCAGTCATAATTGCTGCTCGAGCTACGACTGTAGATAGGGAGTCAACAAATTCTAGTACTTTACACGAAAGGGCTATTAGTAACGTCTATATCGTCAAACCAACCGTCGAAAAACCCACATTTAACGGAAGAAGTGAGACAAACCCAATGCGTTTCCTTAAACGTTTACGACGCTATATTAGTTCCATAAACGCACAGGATAGGGCAGTTGATATAGCGATGGAATGTTTAACAGGGCCTGCTCAAAAGGTATTAGAGCTTTATAGCCAGAATTGGAAAACACTTGACGATTTTGAAGTTGATTTCCGGCGAAATTATTGGGCTAGTCGCCACCAAGAGACCGCAAAGTATAGGTTAATGAATGCGGTATATGAACCAAACAAAGGTTTGTCGATGAGCGAACATTTTGCCGAACAACTCGATACGGTTAGTTCGCTCACAATACCTCTAACGGAGAGCGATATTGTTAACTGCGTCATTAGACACTTTTCAAAAGATGTTCAACAATTGTGGTTCTGTAGGGAAGGTGAAGTGAATATGCTAGCCGCCTCAGAATTCTTACGCAATCTTGAGCAAAATGTTATAGTAAAGGGAAACCCGAACACATTTGAGCATCATGTAAACAAAAGTGGGAACGTAAATAATAGACAGGGGTCCCATTTTATGCGTACGAATGCTAGACCCGTCGCGGCGATTCTAGAGAATAGGACTTTTCCTAGCCAGGGGGCTTTCAGGGGCCGAGGAAGGGGCCGTGGAAGGTTGACAGGTAGAGGGGGTATTCAAAGAAATCGTTATGCGGCAATTAAGTGGGAGCCAGCTACGATTACAGGACAGGTTAGAGAAGGGTTAAAGGAAGTTAGACAATCTAACTCCAACACAGGGGAGAATTCGAATAATGCGGCAGTGGGAAACGGTTCGCAGTCGAACAAGTAAGTCCTGCTTGTAAGACTGCCCATTTAGACAATAGGGACCGATCAGAACTAATAGGTAGCTGTAGATTATCGCGTGTAGGTGGAGATATAGGGCACAATATTGACAAAGGCGTAGTAGCTTATAAAATCATGGTCAAAATGGGTTGGACAGCAGAAAAGGGCTTAGGTAGGCGGGAAGATGGAAGGAAAAAGTTAATTAATCTCGTAAAACAGTCAGGTGATCAAGACGTGGTGGGTATGGCAAGTAGGCTGATAGGCGATAGGAACGATGACGTCAGATTGTGTGGGGAAAGGGGAAGACCATGTGTAGCTTGTGATAGGCGAAGCAGAGAGGTGTATACAATTTTCGATAGCCAAGATGACGAGATTAGTGATGATGACGAAATTCTTTTATTACCTAATCTACCGGAAGTTCTGATAGATGTGCATGGGCGCGAGATACCAGCATTGTTAGATACAGGTAGTCAGGTAACTGGTATTACAACTCAGTTATATGAATCAATCATAGAGCAAGTAGGACCGCTGCCTTTAATCCCGATACCAACGGTTAGAATACAGGGAGCATTTGGGTCAAAGAGCGAGGGTACGAAGATATTGGTCTTAATACCTATCAAGTTAGGGGGAGTACAGGTTGACACACCTGTGTTAGTTTTGCGAAGGTTGCCTAGATCAGTGATACTTGGGTTTGATTGGTTGCTCAGGGTTAAAGGTACCATCAGATGTGGACCAGAAAAGAGCCTGACTATAGAACATTTAGGTCTAACCACGGAAGTTAAAATAGGATCGCATAACAGAATCGAAGAACTTAAGGGTATCGTTCACTCAATCGAAGTCAAAGAACTGGCTAGACGAAGTGAAAGGGGATGTATCATGAATATAATAGAAATGTACATTCAAAAACAAGAAAGGGAAACTTCCGAACCATCGGTAATTGATTATGTCACTTCTTTAGAAATGGACGATGAACATAAGAGGTTATTACTACCGGTCTTACAAAAGAATAAGGAAGTTTTTACACGAAAGCTAGGATTGACCGACAAGTATGTTCACGAAATAAAGATGGTAGACGAGACTCCGTTTGTAAAGCGAAGTTACCCAATACCTTTCTCACACCGCGTACAGGTAAAAGAAAAAATTGAAGAATTAGAAAGGCTAGGGGTCATAAAGCGAGAGGCAACCCCCTATTGTAGTCCACTAACTTACACAAAGAAAAAAGATGGG
>JARACY010006251.1:0-17975 GCA_029255725.1 Scrobipalpa atriplicella
AAAGAACATTAATTAGAGTCGCAGTAATCTGAAACAAAATCTTTCTTTAAACCATAAACAATGAATTAACCGCTGGGTTATCTTATTTATTGGGTCTTTGTTTCACATTCACAAAGATCACAAAAACAATATTTGAATTAATCTATTGGTTAGATATTACAGGGAGAATAATTAAACTTTCCCATTGCATTAGGCTCACCATTGTTATCTAGATCACAGATAAAGACAATCAATCAAGCTCTATTAATTTTATCATCCTGTTACCACGGATTGTTTATATGGTATCTGATATTTAAAACCTTATAAAAGTGAAAATGAACATAATATTTCCGTATTTAAAAAGTAATGTGTATAGTTATAGATAGTACCTAACTAATGTAACTGTGGGTCGATTGAGTATCGCGCCAGATAGCAGTTCTCAGTTCTCACTAGAGTTGTTGCACTTGCATTTTGCAGACAGATGATGATGTCAATTTATGGCAGGTGGTCTCCAAACCTACCAAATCACGTGGCGCCAGAAAAGTCATATGTTTGAGCTTTTTCTTCTCTCTATAAGCCTAGCATTCATAACACTAAGGTAGGACTAATGGTGTCATAGCCACGACGACGCCATCTATTTTGAACTTCCGACGACGACATCCAGAGCTTCATGGTGTGACATAATGACCTCGGTAGCGGTAGCTTCCACAGTTTTGTATACTACCATACTACTTTTCGCGTTATAGATTGGAGTCTTAGATTGAAGTATAAATTGAACAGGTAATCTGGTGGCCTAGGTTACAGATCAATAGAAAATAAATGTTACTGATACTGCGTGCATCTGCTGTTTTTTTTAAATAAATTTTATCAAATGTCATGGAGTTAGGCATCTTGCAGCTGGTAAGTACGAGTGCTTATACGATTAAAAAATAAAAATGACAATTAGTAACCTAGATTCACAGACTTATAATACTAGTATATAGGTATAAGTCTGTGCCTAGATTACACCACGCAGACGCGGTTTTCGTAGTCTCATAGTACAAGACTTTTTAAAAATATAATTCAGTACAGAATCAACAAAAGAATATTTTACTTAGCTTGTCCTAAAAGTTACCAATTCTGTTGTTTTAATTACCTATTTATAGAGCAAGTTATGTAATGTAAATCCCATATGTAATTAATTATGATGGATTTTCATTAGACTTTTAATATAAATTTTTATTGAAACAGTATAGTTTTATGTGAATTTAGGTAGTTGTATTGGTAGGTTGCTGTCAATAAAACATGATTGGGCAACAGTTGTAATTACCTATCAATCAACATAATCGTTACAGAATAATATGTCTCCGACCTCCCAGAGACTATCAAAGTTAACTCTCACTCAGGAGATGTCAATAGATGCTGTTTATCAAACGTCAATCAATAGGAGTAGGTAGGTATATCGCGATGCGCAATATGTTAGTAGTTTGTCGCAGTGTTGGGCGCGTTGGCGCCACTGCCGGAACGATAGTCGTCTCGGACCTCACAAGTCGTCTTATGTAGAACGTATAAACTAGTGAAAATTAAGTGTCGCGGCCACGGTTCACTTGTTATCTGAGGTCACGTCTCATTTTATTACTGACATATTATTAATATCGATGAGAACATTGAATTTAATGCAGTAGGGAGGCATTGTTTCGTAATGCTTACTAGGTATAGTACAGGAAATATAATTTGAGTCGATTTGACGTACAAATTGTATGACAAATCGGCTCAAATTATATTTCCTGAACTACTTACTTATACCTACCAGTTGTAACTCTATGTCCTAAGTGAATTGTGCAAGTAATCATTGTCATTTTTTTTAAACTAGTTGCAAGATAGGTACTTAGTCAGTTCTATGACCTACATTGTACCTGTAATATTATGTTCAAGATTTTTAAGGTTTGTATGTTTGTATGTTCAAGGTTTTTTTTTACTACTTGGAGCAAGAAGTGGATTGGATATACATTAAAAAACATCAGTCAGCAGAGTGTCTAGGTTGAGTTCATTAAGGGTCGTATTTATAAACAGCTCTCAAGAGTGACAGCGAATTTGAGTTTGAATCAGAAATGTCATTTCAGTACAAAACGACCTGTCAAATCTAAACTTAATATTGCTCTCAATCTTGAGATCGCTTTATAAATACAAGCCTAAGTCATCCGCAAACTTCCCTCGTGGTCGCCGCTGGCTGACCGATAGGAAAAAGGAAAGAGGAAGCGTCAAATGCGCCTAGAATGAAATTAGCCTGTCGGTCAATTACTCCGAACCCGGTGCGGCGTACTAATGGCACGCGCGGCGTTGCTTGCATACGGCACCGCTCATTTATATGCCTTCGCGCGCACTCTTTATTGTTCCATAGATTGTTAATACACGGGAGGACTGGCACTTTGTGCTGTAAATCGTTGTCTGTACACGTATTCTCGATTAACTGTGTGCTATAGCCAAAGGTGAAGCGGGCCCGGTGTCGGTACAAGCCGCCTGCGCTAGTGTGGACCGATGACATCATGTCCGGAATGAACTGGCCACACAGAAAACGTGAAGGTACGTGTTTGACTGACTCTGATTACCAGTGCACGTTCAACAACGTTCCGGTGACGCATCCTTTCAAATAGGTTCGCTAAGTAAACTAGGTTTCAGCAATTTTCTACCATAATGTTGTGTATAGGTATCCACAATTACTTGCAAAGCTTCATTTTGTCTAGTTGAATTTATTTGTTTCCTAAAATAGGCGAATAGTTTTAGGAGGTGGGTTGAACCTACCTGTTATATCTAAAGTTGAGTCAGCAAAACCAATTATCAGTGTCAGATCAGTGCGTTTTAAGAAACTATTAGCGATATCTAGAACAAAGAAGATGAAATAATATCCTTATCTATCATGCTAATATTATAACTGCAAAAGTGTGGATGTTTTTACTCAGTCATGCTTATGTTGTATAGATAAGGGTAACGGAACCCTTCGTGCGCGAGTCCGACTCGAACTTGGCCGGATTTTTTAATACATAGTAAGTCGTATGAAAAAATAATAAACCTAAGTCTCAAGTTGTAATAAGTAAAACAACAAAAACCGTCGTCGTAGTGGGAAGTAATAACTCTGCTTAGAAAACAATCCCAATTTCTTTCCTTTGAATATAAATTTTGGTGGACATGAGGGATGGTGTAGGCTAGATATGATAAGATAAGTAATCGCTACTTCATGTGCACAATATCGGGAGCCAAATAGAAATCTACGTGCTTTACATCCGAAATTCCTGTCCTGACAACTTAAAAACCTTACCTCCTTGGTTTCTGGTATTACTATCATTTCGTCGATTTTTTATGGTAACAGTTTGGTGCAGTGTACCTACTTGAATTTTCCGTTTATAATTATATTGAGTATGAGCGGAAGTGTGGGCTCTGGTTGCTACACCAGTCACGACGCGTACGGTTGACGACCGACGTGCGCCAAGTAACGGACTATCACCGACTATGGACTTAGGCGCGACCACAACCATCTCATAAAATAGGTAGGCAGGTACATGATTTTGACTCATTATAAGGTACATTTTGTTTCAGTGCAGTAGTGACTGCAATACATTCGTTAAACGTTTTACTTTACAGATAGTAGAGTAGATCCCTAGAAAGGAATACTTAGGAATATTTGTTACAAGTACCTACCTACCTACTTATACTTGTAGGTAACAAATACCCAAATACTTCAAATGGACAATGATGCCGGCCATTTAGTCCAGGTTTACTACCAAGATCGTTCTTAAGTAGGCTCGCGTCCACTAGACGTCACGTCAACGGCAACGGCGACAGCACGGCGACGATCACGTGACAATATCTATGGGAATCGATGACATGCCGTGACGGTACCGTGCCGGCAAGTGGAAAAGCGTGGCATATAATTTCATTGATTTTCATACATTATCTCACCTACGATATCGTCGACTGTACCGTGCCGTTGCCGTTGCCGTTGACGTGCCGTCTAGTGGAAAAACGCCCACAAGGTTGCAAAAATTCAATCAAGGTTCTTCACATTTTCTTCACAGCATCACAAAAAAGAAAGCAATAAAATGTAAGTGGACATTAATTGAAAGATAGAATTTTTTAAACAAATCTCGACAAATAAAAACGTAAAAGTAAAAGGTAAATGACCGCCTGTTTCTCTTCAAAGACTGGTCATGTGGATCAATTATTTTTACTTGGTGTTGAGAAATCTATACCGGGTGTAAGGGACAGCGTCCCGCAAAGTGATAGGGGTTGCTCAGTCAACGATACTGAACAAATATCACCAGGATTTTTTTTCAGGAAAAGAAAAAAAAAATTTGCTTTTCCATACAAATTGTCTGATCGAGGTGGTCATTTTGTATGAAAAAGCAAATTTTTATTTTCATTTGCTGAAAAAAAATCCTGGTGGTATTTGTTCAGTATCGTTGACTGAGCAACCCCTATAAGTTTGCGGGACGCTGTCCCTTACACCCCGTATATGGTTAAGCTAGTATAAATCACTCTCAAAGCAGCAGGTACACACGGAAAACTGTTAGATGATCGCCGTGACAGAGACAGATATACAATTTTCTTTTATTTTCCTTATGAAGAGTACTGTGACAGCAAATTTATTTTACAGTTTACCTATACCCGTTGCTGCAGTTTGTTGCTTGCAGTCCAACTTGGAATAGTACCTCAAATTGACTTAATCTCAACAACGCAGCTCTTTACATCGCTAAGAAAACAAACGCGTTCTTTTATAATATAGATAGGATATTATGGAAAATGTTGAGTTCTATATTCAACAAAAAAGCCATAGAGCCTTACACGCTTGGAACTGGAACCATGTGCGTCCCTCTTATTCCAAAGAAACATACATAATTATGATGCGCATTGCGAGTTTTAATTTTTACACATTTAAATACGCTGTAAAAAAAGCTCTACAAAAATATTTGTCTCCTCCAATAATGTTTACCTCATCTACTTTTTAGCACAAGTAAGATTTTACGTGCTAGGTAGAAAATTTTGTGCTTTGGGAATGTTATTTGGTATAATAAATCAGACGAAAATATGGTTTTAAGCATGTTTAAAGATGTGAAATATATTCTAAATGTTGTGATGTTACTGCAACACCCTCTAAGCTATGGTAGGCAATTTAACACTTTTTATAGTGGCAAAATTGCCTTAAAATTTAGGTCGTCCTGGTATTGCTTATTTTCTCACGTAAAGTAACTTCAACAAATATAAATTAAATATCAATATGTTTTTGCGTTCTATAGGTATACTTATTCTTGTCTTTTTGCTTGAAAATATAATTATTCTTATTATTAAGAAACAGTAGTGTTCAATTAGTGTACCTACCTAAACTACTGTTTAAGAAGCCCGAGGAATACTGACAAAGCAAGTTGACACTAGATAGTAACCGAACACCGTCGTCATCGTAGAAAAAAGGGCAAAGTTGCCCTGCTTTAACCTAGACAACTATATCTAAATACGATCATGTATAAAATTGGTATCCGATTCGGCAAGTCTAATGAAATTATTATGTTTTAAAGCAAATTCTTTAAATAAATCGTTGTTATAAGTAATAAGTAGTGTTCTCCTCTAGTAGCTAAATAGTTAACAAACACTAGTATGGACGTTCTATACAGGGTGTTAATATAATTGCAAGCCAATTGTGTCTGAGTAGTAAAATCCTACTGAACTTAAATTTTTGGTTTTCCCATACAAATTGTCTGATTGAAGCCGGCAGGTGGGCGGTGCTGTGAAATATATTTTAAATGCTGTGATGTTACTGCGACAACCTCTAAGCTATGGTACGCAATTTAACACCCTTTATAGTGACAAAATTGCCTTTAAACTCCGATCGTCCTGGTATTGCTTATTTTCTCGGCTCTGTCTGATAGCACAGTTCAGTAGCACAGCAAAAACTTGAATTATCAAATGAAACAATCATTGTGGGGCGTGAAAAGATTTTTACGGTTCATACGTTTAGTGTTATGAGATTGACATTCGCTAAAGATATTATTTTATAGGATTTCCTATTGTTATTTGGACATAGTATGTACTATGTAGCTTTCTGCCCGCGCTTGGACCCGTGTCTTATATTTACCTTTTGAATACCCGTAAGTCTTGCGCTATCTTATTTTTAGTTGCTTAATTTTAATTATAATTAAGTTATCTTCGTTTGTTTTCAGAAATTTCAGAACAAACAAAATAACTAGTTCGTATTCATAATATTTATTAATTTGATGAAGCAGTAGAAGTTTTAATTGTAAAATTGGTTATGTTGACAAGAAAGGGTATTTATGGGGCGTTCTGTTGTTTATTTAGTTAATAACATTTAGGATAGTTGTCCGCGCGGCGTGAGTGATTAAGGTGCGAGATACTCATCGTCGAGGCAGCCGCCCGGGTCGCACCTGCCGCGTCCGCTCGCATTGAAAACCTTATATTATCTAAATTACGTTGTTATTAGTGAGGTGACGCCCCTTCTTCATTTTAACAACAATTTAAATGGTATTTTACGCTTATTCAAAACTGACATGGTGATTTTTATGGATGATCCACATCGATTATTATTTGCATAGCGAAAAAAAGTTTTATATAAACACATACTTACATACCTATAACTACAGAGAATAGGTATTGTAATTCTATAATAATAAATAATCCCGAACAAAAGCTTTAGCTAGAATCATTTGTTAATATTAATAAAAAATCAATAATTAGTCGGCTGTTTACCTTATACTATGTAGGAAGGTATGGATGTTACGGGCAATGTGATTAACTGGGCATTATTAATAAGGCCTGGCCATTATTAATAAGGCCCAACAGCGTCGGGAAAAGTGAGTAATTTATCACTTTGACCGGTCATTATTAATAATGCCCGACGGCCCGTGGTCCATGTAATAAATCAGTGTTTGAGACAGCTTGAATTTATCACTTGGACCGGGCAGTATGAATAATTTCCTACTTGTAGCCGGGCAATGTGATAACCTAACCTAACTTATAAAATAAAACTATTTAGGTTAGGTTATTATACAGGGTGTTAATTTAATTGCGTGCTATAGATAAGGGGTGTTTCAGTAGATATCATTAAAGGAGCCCAAAAAAATATTTAAAACAATCCAACTCAAAGAATAAAAAAGAAACAAGTCTGTAAGTATTTATGATGATTCCCGGAGCTGCACCTACCTCTCGTGCTATAACCAACACCGCGCGACGCGCGAGTCGCATCGACTAATGTTAGCGACTCGCGCGCGCTCGGTTATAGCACGAGAGGTATAGCAGCTCTTGGAATCATAATAAATACCGGCTTTTGGTTATTTGATTTTTTGAGTTGGTTATTTTTTTATCTTTTATGGGCTCCTTATACGTTACTGAAACACCCCTTGAGCTATGGCACGTAATTAAAGAAAGACCCTGTAAAAAAATATAATAACCTAAGGTTAGGTTATTATATAAAAAAATATAACAACCTAACCTAAATAGTTAATTTTTTGCTAACTTTTCATGAAAATTATGAAAGTTTGATTACATTTAATAAACAAAAACACGACAGTTTACTTATTTTATTACTCTGCCCAAGATAGGGCGAGCATTATTCATAATGGCCGGGAATTCCGGGACAAGTGATTAATCTTGCTGTTTTAATCATAATTGCCCAAATGGGTCGGGCATTATGAATACAGACCGGCCATTATTAATAGTGCCCGGACTTATCAAATTGTCCGTAACATATGGATATCATTGATATTCTTTATATTTCATTTACCGTCACGCTTCATCAGCCGGACAGAAAAACTATGTTTCCTACTTTACATTGACATGAAACTATTGCTAATTATAATTACACTATCGAAGCATGCTGAACACGAAGCAAAAACGAACCATGAGAACGCTAGACATGATTGTCTTGACTTTCATACTATCATGTCAGGCCATCAATAGAGCAATGCCGACATTTACACTTCGCCCGCAATATGACGCCGCAAAAAATCTCACACAAGAAAGCACGAGGCGTGAAGCTAATGAGGTGCTTCAATTAGACACGCTCAAAGTAAATGTACTACGAGAGTATTTGTTTTCTAATTTAAATTTGTTCATTCATCGATCACCTAATAATTGCATTTTTAATGACCTGATAAAATAATATTTGTTCCTGAATTAGTAGATCTGCAATCTCCATTGAATCATCAAAATAACAAAACGGTTACTTATACAGGGTGCTTTGATAAACAATAAACTAACTAGATACACAATCTCACTCAAAAAGTGTCCTCGGACATTTTTTTGGTTGGCGTTTCTTCGTGATTATGTATCTAGTTAGTATTGTTTATCAAAGACAGGGTGCGGAAAAAAGGTACTGCGTTCCTTTAAACACGCATTTTGTGCTTTGGGAAAGTTTTACATGATTTTATACAAAAACTTTCCCAAAGCACAAAATTCGCAAAAATACATTTGCCTTCTCCATACAAACATGCTCTCCTCATCCCTCATCTAAAATTGTTCGTTTTCAGTAGTACAACATTTTGGTTTAAAGGAACGCAGTTATTTTGTTTTATACCCTGTACATTAATTAAAAATACCGGGTCGGGAAGTAAAGTCTTCTTACTAATAAATATTTATAATGTTTATATGTTTTTTGTTACTCAACCATGCTCTTATCATTAGACTGATCGGAATAATACTTGCCACACATACGTACAGGTTAAGTCGTGGAATAGGATAGGCAACTTTTTACAGCTGGGAAAATACCTCATTCTCACTGGAAAACTCATTTAGCCACGGGGGCAACCGCAGGGCAGAAAGCTTGGTCATTAAATGACAAAGTATAATTTAGGTACCCGGAATTCTTTTAGTTTTGTATGAGGTTATTTTAAATTAAGTGCTAATAATTTAAGTACGAGTAGGTATGAGAAATCATAATAAAATACTGATTATTAACTTTTTTATTTATTGAGTTGGATTTATTTTTTATTTTTCATGGGCTCCTTTTACGTTACTGAAACACCTCCTAAGCTATGGCACACAATTAAATTAACACTCTGTATACGTCCCCACCGAGGGGCTCGAGCCTCTGAATTTAGGGCGTCAACCACGTGGGCCCAGTACACTTCAAAGCAGTATTGCACACCAAATCTGCAGCTACAAGAGACGAAATCATTCTTGGGGCGGCGCAGGGGCCGCATGCGAGATCATAAAATAAAATGGTAAGTTTTATCTCTATTCTTCAACGTTTAAAATTCTAACAATACTAACCCAATGGCACAAAGAGGAGCTGCGCTGGAACAAGAAAGTTTCCGCTGAAAGAAACTCGCCCTAACGTTACGTTTGTGGTGTCTACTTATCTAAAATCTTTAATTTAGATTTTCTTATATTAATATATAAGTAATGTGGAGATATAACACAAATCTTTGATAGAATAGCGATTTTTCGTCGGTGCCATGTTTCGAGTATGTTCGCGTCTCGCCGACAAACATTGATACAGTGTCGATAAATCTGATACAACGTTCATATCTAATAAACCCATGTTTTGCAACCTTTATAATTTGCCGCTATCAGCTTACATAAAGGTGTTGTCTGAATCAACTTTATCTACATACCTACTTATTCCTTAATAATGATAATGTTTTTGCTGCGATATATTTTTAAAGATAGGTAATACCGAAAACCTATTAATTTTCTACGTATCAATATAAAATAGTTAGCCTGGAAGAGCTAATGAAAGACCTCATGAAGGGAGACTTGCCTCTAAGGGCAGCAACACACCTGCGTATAGTTGAGGAAATATTATTTGAGCCAATTCGACGTAAAAATTGTGGCTTAAATTATATTTCCTGAACTGTAACGTTCGACGCCGAAGGTTCCGTTCAACACGCTGGCAATGCGTTTTACAAACAACAAACCTACGGAAGTTTCAGTCAAGCCGAACCTTCGGTCGAGCTGAACATTCCACGAGTACACATTTCCTACCCTTAAAACCCTGTATGGTTACCACTAAAACCCTGTATTTCTATTATTCTTTATGTAGTGCCATATTATTGATCGTCATTCAGCGCGCCGAAAAAGAATCCGCGTAAAAACGACAGTTCGGTCGGCGGATTGGTATGGCACCGAAGGTTCCGCCACCGCACGTTACGCAGGTGTGTTGCTGCCCACCTAGTCCCAATGGATATGTGTATTCTTCCCATCCTTACCTACAGAGCTCAAACCTGGTTGACTGACATTCAAAAGTCCAAGTTCGGGGTTGTCCAACAAAATATGAAGCGCAGCTACTTGTTTTCGGAACTCAGTGTCCCTAACTAAAAATTACTATCTACCTACTTTGATGTCGGCAGTTGAAGTGCCAAATGTTCTCGGGACTAAAAGTACAACCGAATGGGAACCCGCAAATGCAGAGAGAAAACGTGGACGACCCTGAAAGAGGTGGCGAGACCAACTAGACGCACATTTAACAGAAAATCGCGTGAACTGGCACAAGACCAAGGAAAAACCTTTATGTTGAACACTCTATAAGGCATTGTGAAAAGCGATTATTGTTTTTGATTGGGGTGTTATCCTATATTATGTAGTAGCAATTGATTGGGGTATTGGTGTTAGATAAGCCGGTTAATGAGGTGATGTCAATTCAGAAATCTGCTAAGCAGTTTTTTTTACAGAATACTCGTATGTGATATTATCTATACGAAAAAAATACATACCTACTGTTCTTGAAATTCGTTTACGCTCTGCCTACCCCATTAGGGATAAGGGCGTGATTATGTATGTAAATTGCAATAATAACTACTTAATTTTAATGGTGAATAACGAATCCCAACAAATGAAATATCGACACACGGAATAGGTGACGATGAATAATGAATATCGTAAATTTATCATGTAGGTAACGATTACAAGTAAAGAAAACTGATGCTTCCATAGACAAATAATATAAATATACTATAGACATATATATATAACCCATATACCTACTTATAAACTGCGCAATAATAATTTGTTTTTCCGTTGTTCATTTGTTTTTAATGTTTTCGTTAACATAGTAATTCCTAATTATTTATCCTCGTAAAACTTGGACGAAATAAATGGTAAGTACCAAAACGTTTCTTATACTGTACAGGTCGCTTGCCGTTATAAAATGGCTAACAGAAGGGGTCATCTGGTTCGGGTTCACCAATTGTTCTATACAGATTATGAATAACTATTACAATAAACAATGATTCCATACCATTCAATAATGGTAACAAAGAAAATTCTTTCATTTAAACTTCTTGAATGAGTGTAGGTACGCAACTGTACATAATTAGCATTGAAACGCTCGTGTTACTTTGGTGAAACTCGCTGCGCTCGTTTCACAAACCACACTCGTGTTTCAATGTCCCTCATTATGCAACAGTTGCGTAAATAGCTATTACGATACATTATACTCTATACGCTTTTATTCATTATGATAGAGCATGATATGAGCATAGGTACAGGGACAAATTCAAGCTTTGGTGATGTGCTGGCTTTTGGCGCCATTCTATTAAAAGTAAAAAGTGTCGTGTTTGAAAATGTTTCATTGATGCGGTGGTGTGGTGGAAATGACTCATAATATATATCACGACTTTATGGCATTGAAAATGTCGGAAAATGTTTAAGGTCAATTCCAATGTACCTACTTATAAGTAGGTATAGTAAATTAAATTACCTATGTAGTACATAACTAGGCATTAAAATACCTGTGCGATACTACTTTTTAAACACAGACTCGTGTTATAATTAGAGATTTTTAATACCCCTCATTTCTTTTTCTAGATCAGTTTCATAAACTGAGTAGGTTGGTAGGTACTATTACTATGTGAGTAGGTATTTCATAACGTTTCATATTCAGTCTTACAAAAATAGTTGATCTAATTTTCGTTACTGTTTCTTTTCATTTCGAAGTTTTTACTTTTATTCCATCGATATTTTAGCCTGCTGGGAGTTGTCTGTCGGAAATGTCGAGAAGCGAATTCAGTTCGACACTGCCCGGCGGTGCAAAATTGCTCAAAAATTAATTATGCTCGCCGAACTCCCCGTTGTTACAGTTCAGAATAATGAATTATCGCAGCTCGACCAATCACATAACTAATTAATAGATAGTTCATTTCAAGAAACATAATTTTAATTATATTTCATTGATTTTGATTTTACGCGCAACAAGGTGTTTATAGTCTAGATCAGTCAAAAATACAGGGTAAGGGACGGTGTCCTAGAAACTGAAAGGGGTTGCTTAGTCAAAGACACTGAACAACTTTTTACTAATACTACATTATTCTAGGAAATGAAAAAAAAAAATTGTATTCCCTTCTTGATACGAGTTTTGTGACCGAAGTAGGTAGGTCCTGGGTAGTAATGATGTATGGGGATTAAGAAAACTATTTTCGAGATAATTTCGAGAATTAATTTGTGGAAGTTGTTCAGATTCGTTGACTGAGGAACCCCTTTCGGGTTCTGGGACGCTCCCCTTATACCACTCACCACCACCCTCTTACTGCAATTCTATTTTTAAAGGGTTGAGAATACTACCAGAATGATTTTGTCTGAATCATATCTTTTGATTTCAGATTTTAAAAATAGTCTTAATTCTTCTTATATCGATTTGATTTTAAATTCTTATAAAGTGATGAATTGACAAGTATCAACTTTTTGTTCTCGGGAGCCCAAGGCAAGGCTCAGACTACCAAACCAAACCACGGATACAGTAAAAATCATTATGAAGCATGTGATTATTATTTAAATTGTGAAAACTTATTATATTCTTAGAAAAAAACTCACCCGTTAAAAGGATACCCAGCAAAGGCTGCATCGTAAGGATGGTAAACCGCTGGATAGGGCCAGCTCGCTGCGCTTGCTGCTAAATTTTCTTTGAGTTCAATTCCTGCGGCCTGTCAAAAAAGAAAACCTTTATTAATTAAGTATAGACAGTGCGTATGAAACTACATCCAAAGCCTTCATAGATGGTCTAAAATTGGCGATATTAAATCTTTAGGTATGTATATATATTTTTTATATCTTGCTTAGGTATTTTTCTTTTATATGTACCCGATATATTCAGTGCATGTACACACTTCAAATAAACTTTTTTTTATTATTATAATTATTTTACTATTTTGAACGAGTCATATAAATATCATACAAGCTGTTTTAGTTTGATACATTGTGAGGGAGGATTAGCTTAATTCCCCTAACATATTTCAGTTCAGGTAGGTGTATTGTATAGCATGGTCGTAGCGAGGCAAATATTTTCTAACTTATATTTAACTCTTATTCACGCCATATTTATTTTTACAAAACGGCTATTTTTTATTGTATTTTCATTTAAACATTTATACATATATAAAGTCACGCCTTGATCCCTTACGGGGTAAAACCCTTAGTAAAAAGCGTTTTTGCCACGTCTGGCACATATTGGAGGGCAATTTTAGACTATAATGTAATGTGTATCGCTATATTGACAGGTTGTCTGCCCATCGCCTAAATTACAATACACTGTAAACCTCGATCCCTTTTGCTTACTTCTTCAGCAGTTAGTGCGTAACATTCTGAAATAATAACCAATACCTACCGCGTTTATTTCTGCTGCGGATCAGAAAGGTTTTTTCTTCGTTCTACCTATTCTGTGTTGCTAATTGAATGATTAAGTTCGTGATTTTGATAGGTTTGACAAAGTGTCAAATAAAATCGTTGTCAAACTAAATGTACCTTTAAATACGTTATTTTATTTGATAATAAAAAGTTAATCTAATTTATTTAAAACATAAAACTATGTAACTAGCTACTAGTACTAGGTATGCATAATTTCTATACATAAATTCGAATAAATTGGTTATTGCAAAGCATTTGTATCTAGTATTTTATTATGTTTCTTCAAGTGCTTAATCTGTTTTGAAACCATGTCCTAAAATATTCTTTTTTGATTGATTGTAATAACATTAAGCCGTTACTAGTACTTATTATTTAATGGGTGTAGATACGAAAGCTTACATCAATCACTTCTAGATGACAACTGTATTTCTTATCTTTTACGTTCCTTATGGGTATTGTTGAACTTTGCTTTCTATAATGCCGTCGAGATAAAAATGACTTAAAGCTTGTTTTGATTTAGGTTAAGAATAAGTACATCAATAATTTCTATTGCCTTTTTTGTTTTTCTTTCTTTTTTGTTTTCGTTTGGAAAGTGAAGAGACTTTGACAAGAATCTATAGTAATTTGATAAAAAATTATTATTTTTAATATATAATTTTACTTTTTATATTTAGTTTATATTTTGCAAAATTGTATGATTTGTAAGTACTTAGTATATTTGATGGCATTATAAGCAGAAGCTTTTAAAACGAGGCACTAAAATTATCTAGAAGTTAACAAGGATAAATCTATCAAAAGATTTTGTTGTCCAACAACTTCATTGGTGGCCGAGTCGAAAATCTGATAATAAATTTTACTCAAGTACGACAGCGTAATCCAGTCGCGCTGTCGCTTTTTGTTGCTTCGACCTTTCTGATATAATTCCTGTTTTCTGTTACTTCAAATAATCGGACTAAGCCATGACTCGATTCTGCAATCGGTTGAATTTATTGTTTGGCATGTATGCGATCAAATTCAAAAACTGATTTAATGTTAACCAGGACTCTACTAAGGTGTATATTTTTATTTTGAATACAGTTAGCATAATTTACGATTTATACTTTAGATTTTTTTTTTGTTTCTTCAATAAACATTTTGCTACACCACCAGTAATACTTGATGACGCAAATAAGTCTACCTCTCTTTCGTATCTATCAAATCTTGTTCTACCCAACTGTATGTAAATAGTGTTAAGATTATGTATGTTTGTATAGATGTAGGTATATTATTTTATTACGGTGTTATTAATTTCACTGTTAACTTTAACTTATTCTTGTATTGCTGTGTTGCCCCGAAAGTTTCTCATTTCTCACACACAAAATTATCTTCACAACACATGGGTTGGCTGGAACGGATCTCTTTGTAGAAATAAGCTCGCCCTTGCAACAAAATTTGTAATCATTTATCTGTATTTTTGATGCAATAAAGAATATAATAATGAAATATGAATCACCTGACATTAACAAAAACATACAAGATATTTCTCGAGTCGCACAATAAATAATTGGTGCTTGCTTACCTCTCTATAAGTAGGTATCTACGTTAAATGTAAAACGAACTCGTAATCTTTATTGGTATCAACCTTATAAGTATAATGGAAGCCAGCTTTAATCCCATTAACATCAATATATGCTGAACTAGGTACCTGCCTACGTATATTTTTATGGAACGAATAAGTTTTTAATCCGTCAAATGATCCCATGAACACGCAAACGATCCCATGGCACAGGTAACTCCTATTATTAAAATGTTATTAAAACCGTGGGAGATATAGAGACAAATTGGAAGTATTGCAATTTCATTAAATTATTAAAGATCAAAAACGATCAAATACTAGATACAAATGCTTTGCAATAACCAATTTATTCGAATTTATGTATAGAAATTATGCATACCTAGTACTAGTAGCTAGTTACATAGTTTTATGTTTTAAATAAATTAGATTAACTTTTTATTATCAAATAAAATAACGTATTTAAAGGTACATTTAGTTTGACAACGATTTTATTTGACACTTTGTCAAACCTATCAAAATCACGAACTTAATCATTCAATTAGCAACACAGAATAGGTAGAACGAAGAAAAAACCTTTCTGATCCGCAGCAGAAATAAACGCGGTAGGTATTGGTTATTATTTCAGAATGTTACGCACTAACTGCTGAAGAAGTAAGCAAAAGGGATCGAGGTTTACAGTGTATTGTAATTTAGGCGATGGGCAGACAACCTGTCAATATAGCGATACACATTACATTATAGTCTAAAATTGCCCTCCAATATGTGCCAGACGTGGCAAAAACGCTTTTTACTAAGGGTTTTACCCCGTAAGGGATCAAGGCGTGACTTTATATATGTATAAATGTTTAAATGAAAATACAATAAAAAATAGCCGTTTTGTAAAAATAAATATGGCGTGAATAAGAGTTAAATATAAGTTAGAAAATATTTGCCTCGCTACGACCATGCTATACAATACACCTACCTGAACTGAAATATGTTAGGGGAATTAAGCTAATCCTCCCTCACAATGTATCAAACTAAAACAGCTTGTATGATATTTATATGACTCGTTCAAAATAGTAAAATAATTATAATAATAAAAAAAAGTTTATTTGAAGTGTGTACATGCACTGAATATATCGGGTACATATAAAAGAAAAATACCTAAGCAAGATATAAAAAATATATATACATACCTAAAGATTTAATATCGCCAATTTTAGACCATCTATGAAGGCTTTGGATGTAGTTTCATACGCACTGTCTATACTTAATTAATAAAGGTTTTCTTTTTGACAGGCCGCAGGAATTGAACTCAAAGAAAATTTAGCAGCAAGCGCAGCGAGCTGGCCCTATCCAGCGGTTTACCATCCTTACGATGCAGCCTTTGCTGGGTATCCTTTTAACGGGTGAGTTTTTTTCTAAGAATATAATAAGTTTTCACAATTTAAATAATAATCACATGCTTCATAATGATTTTTACTGTATCCGTGGTTTGGTTTGGTAGTCTGAGCCTTGCCTTGGGCTCCCGAGAACAAAAAGTTGATACTTGTCAATTCATCACTTTATAAGAATTTAAAATCAAATCGATATAAGAAGAATTAAGACTATTTTTAAAATCTGAAATCAAAAGATATGATTCAGACAAAATCATTCTGGTAGTATTCTCAACCCTTTAAAAATAGAATTGCAGTAAGAGGGTGGTGGTGAGTGGTATAAGGGGAGCGTCCCAGAACCCGAAAGGGGTTCCTCAGTCAACGAATCTGAACAACTTCCACAAATTAATTCTCGAAATTATCTCGAAAATAGTTTTCTTAATCCCCATACATCATTACTACCCAGGACCTACCTACTTCGGTCACAAAACTCGTATCAAGAAGGGAATACAATTTTTTTTTTTTCATTTCCTAGAATAATGTAGTATTAGTAAAAAGTTGTTCAGTGTCTTTGACTAAGCAACCCCTTTCAGTTTCTAGGACACCGTCCCTTACCCTGTATTTTTGACTGATCTAGACTATAAACACCTTGTTGCGCGTAAAATCAAAATCAATGAAATATAATTAAAATTATGTTTCTTGAAATGAACTATCTATTAATTAGTTATGTGATTGGTCGAGCTGCGATAATTCATTATTCTGAACTGTAACAACGGGGAGTTCGGCGAGCATAATTAATTTTTGAGCAATTTTGCACCGCCGGGCAGTGTCGAACTGAATTCGCTTCTCGACATTTCCGACAGACAACTCCCAGCAGGCTAAAATATCGATGGAATAAAAGTAAAAACTTCGAAATGAAAAGAAACAGTAACGAAAATTAGATCAACTATTTTTGTAAGACTGAATATGAAACGTTATGAAATACCTACTCACATAGTAATAGTACCTACCAACCTACTCAGTTTATGAAACTGATCTAGAAAAAGAAATGAGGGGTATTAAAAATCTCTAATTATAACACGAGTCTGTGTTTAAAAAGTAGTATCGCACAGGTATTTTAATGCCTAGTTATGTACTACATAGGTAATTTAATTTACTATACCTACTTATAAGTAGGTACATTGGAATTGACCTTAAACATTTTCCGACATTTTCAATGCCATAAAGTCGTGATATATATTATGAGTCATTTCCACCACACCACCGCATCAATGAAACATTTTCAAACACGACACTTTTTACTTTTAATAGAATGGCGCCAAAAGCCAGCACATCACCAAAGCTTGAATTTGTCCCTGTACCTATGCTCATATCATGCTCTATCATAATGAATAAAAGCGTATAGAGTATAATGTATCGTAATAGCTATTTACGCAACTGTAGCATAATGAGGCATTGAAACGCTCGTGTTAGCTTTGTGAAAC